>CAUYTI010070226.1:0-70641 GCA_963575145.1 Galago senegalensis
TTTTTTCTGATTCCATATAAAATGAAGTATTATTTTTTTGAGGTCTTTACAATATCACAGTGGTGCTTTAATAGAAATTGCATTAAAATTACATATTGCTTTCAGTAGTATGGATATTTTAACAATGTTGATTCTTCTCAGCCATAAGCATGGTATGTTTTTCCATTTGTTAACATCTTCAGTTATTTGTTTTCTTAGAGTTTCATAGTTCTCTTTATAGAGATCTTTCACATCCTTTGTTAGGTAAACTCCCAAATATTTCATCTTCTTTGGCAGTATTGTAAAAGGAATAGAGTCCCTGACTATTTTTCCAGCTTGACTATTGTTGGTATATATAAAGGCTAGAGATTTGTGAGTATTGATTTTGTAACCTGAGACATTACTGTATTCCTTGATCACTTCTAAGAGTTTTATAGTAGAATCCCTGGGGTTTTCCAAATATACAATCATGTCATCTGAGAAGAGTGAAAGTTTGATCTCCTCTGACCCTATATGGATACCCTCGATCACCTTTTCTTGCCTGATTGTGATGGCTAAGACTTCCATTACAATGCTAAAAAGCAGTAGAGACAATGGGCAACCTTGCCTGGTTCCTGATCTGATTGGATAAGATTTCAATTTAACTCCATTGAGTATGATATTGGTTGTGGGTTTTCTGTAGATGGCTTCTATCAGTTTAAGAAATGTCCCTTCTATAGCCATTTTCTTATGTGTCTGATCATTAAAGGATGCTGGATATTTTTCAAAAGATTTTTCTGCATCAATTGAGAGAATCATATAGTCTTTGTTTTTTATTTTGTTTATGTGATGAATTATATTTATAGATTTACATATATTGAGCCAGCCTTGAGACCCTGGGATAAAACCCACTTAGTCATGGTGCGTAATTTGTTTGATGTGTTGCTGGATTCTATTTGCTAGGATCTTGTTGAAAATTTTTGCATCAATATTCATTAGAGATATTGATCTATAATTTTCTTTTCTTATTGGGTGTTTTTCTGGTTTGGGGATCAAGGTGATGTTTGCTTCATAGAATGTGTTGGGTAGTATTCCTTTTTTTTTTTCTATATTTTGGAAAATGTTATGTAATATAGGTACTAGTTCCTCTTTAAAGTTTTGGTAGAATTCTGATGTGAAGCCATCTGGTCCTGGACTTATTTTGGGGGATACTTTAGATAGTTGATGCTATTTTAGAGCTTGATATAGGCCAGTTCAATATATCCACTTCATTCTGGCTAAGTCTAGGAAGGTGGCGTGCTTCTAAGTATTGGTCTCTCTATTTCCTTCAGATTTTCATATATCTGAGAATAGTTTCTTGTAATATTCATTAAGGATTTTTTGAATTTCTAAGGAGTCTGTTGTTATTTTGTCTCTGTCATTTCTGATTAATGAAATTAGAGATTTTACTCTTTTATTCCTGGTTGGGTTACACAATGGTTTATCTATTTTATTGATCTTTTGAAAAAAGCAACTTCTTGATTTGTTGATCTGTTGTATAGTGCTTTTGGATTCAATTTTATTTAATTCTGCTCTAATTTTGGTTATTTCTTTTCTTCTGAATATATTCTTCCTTTTCCAGTTGCTTGAGATGTCCCATTAAGTTGTTGACTTCCTTTCATTATGTTCCTTTGAGGAAGGCTTGCAATGCTATAAATTTCCCTCTTAGGACTGCCTTTGCGGTATCATAGAGGCTCTCGTAATTCATGTCTTCATTATTCTTTTGTTTCAAAAATTTGGTAATTTCTTTCTTAATCTCATCTATGACCCAGCTATCATTCAGCATAAGGTTATTTAGTCTTCATGTTTTTGTATGAGTATGCAGCTTCCTGTTGTTATTGAGTTCAACTTTTATTCCATGGTGATCTGAGAAGATGCAAGGAATAATTTCTTTTAAATTTGCTGAGGTTAGACTTGTAAGCTAACATGTGATCAATTTTGGAGGATGTTCCATAGGCTGATAAGAAGAATGTGTGTTCAGTTTTATTAGGATGGAATTTTCTTTAGATGTTTATTAAAGCCAGCTGTTGAATGATTAAGCTTAAGTCCAAAATTTCTTTGCTCATTTTCTTATTGGAGGATCTATCCAACACTACCAAAGGGGTGTTAACATCTACGATTATGGTGTTGGAGTAAATCAAGAAGCTTGTGTCTGTTAAAGTCTTTCTTATAAATTGAGGTAATTTCTGGTTGGGTGCATAAATGGTAATAACTGAAATTTCATTATGTTGAGTTTTACCCTTAACAAATATGAAGTGATCATCCTTATCTTTCCTTACTTTTGTTGCTTTAAAGCCTATTGTATCTGAGAATAAAATTGCAACACCTGCTTTTTTCTGATTGCCATTAGCCTAAATTATAGATGACCATCCATTCACCCTGGTATATTTATCTTTTCAGGTAAGATGAGATTCTTGTATATAACAGATATCTGGCCTGAGTTTTTGTATCGAGACAGCCAACCTGTGCCTCCTTAGAGGATAATTTAAGCCATTAAAATTAATTGAGAATACTGATAAGCCTGGTAGTATTTTGGGTATTGAGTTTTTCGAAAGTCCAATGGACATTTTTTATCCTTTTACCATTGTTGGAATTTGATCAAAATTTTCTGACTGAGTTTATTTGGTGGTAGAGGATTCCACTGGTTATTATGGAGGATAGGTCTGGAGAGCTGATTTAGTTATGGCAAATTACTTCAACATGTTAATGTCATTAAAGTATTTAATTTCTCTGTCATAAATAAAACTCAGTTTAGCTGGATACATGGTCCTGAGTTGAGGGTTATTTTGTTTTAGGAGATTAAAAGTTGATGACCACCCTCTTCCAACTTGAAAGGTTTCATCAGAAGGATATGCAGTCATTCTAATATTCTTTCCCTTGTAGGTTATGGTTTTCTTACATCTAGCTGCTTTCAGAATTTTCTCCTTCATATTAACTTTAGTGAAGTTAATTATGATGTGTCTGGGGGTCTTATTTGGGTTGATCCATGCTGGGATTCTGAAACTGTCTGCTATCTGCATTTAAGAATCTCTTAACATGTCTGGAAAGTTCTTCATAATTTCATGAAAAAGGGCCTCTGTGCTTTGCGAAGCAACTTCACTGTCTTCAGGGATTCCAATAAGGCGAATATTAGTTTTCTTCAAATTATCCCAAAGCTCTCTGAGAGAATGATCCATTTTTGCTCTCCATTTCTCTTCCTCTTTGAGTGCTTGGGAGCTTCAAAAGCTTTGTCTTCAATGTCAGAAATCCTTTCTTCTACCTGCTCTGTTCTGTTACTGAGGTATTCTACTGTATTTCTCAGATCTTTGAGAGCTGCAAGTTCTTTTGTCTTTGAATTCATTGAATTCTTGAGACAACTTTTGAAATGTTCCTTGAATTTCTAATTCCAACTTTACCTCAATTCCATTAATCTTATTTGCAATCCAAATTCTGAATTTGATTTCTGACATCTCAGCCATTTGTTTATGAATGGAATCTTCTGGTGTGTCTGCCTTGTCATTTGTTGGGGGGGATTGATCTACTCTGATTATTCATGTTGCCAGAGTTTTTTTCACTTATTCTGTCCCATTATTATTATTCACCATCTGGCTAGATGAGCAGATAAGGTAAGATGGGATTGGGGGCTCCTAGAGTAGTGATCAACCTGCCCTTTGCTAAAGATCTGGGGCTGGTGACTGCAGGTTTTCCCCTGCAGCTTTGCAAAAGACCTGGACAGTACTGCAGCCTGAGACACTGGGAACCCACTTGGTGTGATGGGGATAAGTGGCTCTGTCTTGTTTTTAGCTTTTCTCTGTCCAATCCTAGTGAATCAGTAACTCTAGGTTGAAGTCTCAGCTATGGATAAATATAAATAACTAAGACACCCTGCCCCTCCATGGGCAACAACTGGAAAAGAAAAATCAAACCTTCCCACAACAACACAACCAGGGTACCACCTTGGATGATCGTTGTGTGACTGGCCCAGGTCAAGAGCTCTAAATCAATTGTCCTAGTCAGCACCCAGTGTCAAGTGGGAGAGTTCAAAAGGCCTCCAGCCACTAGATAGAAAGGGTCTGCTGGCAGCTTAAGTATGACTCATTCCAGTGCTCTGGAGTCAGACAGGCTCATCCAGCAAATTAATTAGTCTAGGAAGGTTAATGCTTCCTTCCCCACCTTGCACCTCTGTCATACCCAGTCACTGGTAACCCCACAGGGATGTGACCCAGTTCCCTTCAATGAGTAGATGCACCAAGGGTTTGCTCCTGCCTGAGTCATTGGGAGACCCATGTCTCCTGAACTGGGCTGCCGCACTCTGCCACCAAGTGGCAGGGGGGCCTGAGGCCTGATTACATTAGGTACTTAATGGAGACTGGGGAGTTTAATTTAGTTCTAGCCCCAGCCCAGATTGATGTTGCTGCCACTTATATTCTCAAACAATTTGTGTTTTTGTCTCGGCTATATTCTCCTGTGGGCCAGGTGTTGTTTGAATTCATAGAAACTGTGAGTCAGCCCTGCCCTGTGCTGCTGCCACTGTGTCAATTCTCAGGGAGCTGTCATCTCTTTCTCCACTGCATTCTGTGTTGGGGTGGGTGTGTTTAGAGCTCACAAATTGCTCTCATTTCCTGCCCTTCCCTGGGCTGATGCTGTTGCTATACCTGCTTTTGTCCCAACTATGCTTCCCTGGAGGCCAGTTGCATCTTTGGCTCACAAAAGCAGCAATTCTGACTCAGCCTTGTCCTGGGAGTATGCCACCTCTGCACACACACAGATTCTATTCTCCATTCCCACCATGCCCTGCCTAGGCAGCTACTACCTCAGGCATACCCTTTGCTCACAGGGACTGTGTTTCTGTGCCAGATCTGTTCCACCTATTCCAGAAGGAGCCCCAGCTCCTTCTGCTTGCTAATAGAGGTGGGAAGTGTTTCTCCAAAACATCACCAGGGTGTGAGCCCTATTGTTCCTACCACTGCCGCTGCTCCACTGTGCTGCAGGGTACCATCTCTCCTTCTCCCATATGGCTTCCTCATTCCACAGTCCCTGCTTTATACCCATGGCACTGATTCAGCACAGACTTATAGCCACCCACACCCTCGAGAAAATGCCCAAGAATCTGAACTCCATGGAGGACAGGCTTCCAGACCATGGGGTGAGAGTGGTGGGCAGAATTGCCAGTAGAGTATGTGTTCAATTTTATGCCTAGCAGGAGAGTGCCATGGCACACTAGTGTGTCCTTTCTGGGGAAGAAGTTCCAGTTTTTATAGGGTCTCTCCTGTGGGATAAAATAGGAGGAGATCTAAACTCTGCTCACTTATTTGTAGAAAGTATATTGCCAGCCATCCTCGTGGGGGAGGTGATTCCCGTCTGCTTGGTGATGGGTTTTCTACCTATTATTTGTTTTTTTAGTGTCTCAACTTGCCTCAGCAGGGGTGATGTGCACTCTTCAATCTTCTTTCTTGGCTCAGCTCCAAACCATCAGTTTACTTGCTAAACTTCTGTCCTTTAACTCTTCTTCTGGACAGGAGCCTCTGTGTAAACATGGATCTAGTTGGCCACCTTGCCTCCTACCCTCAGAGGTGTTTATTTCTTTAGGCTGGACTGTCTCAGCTTGGTGTCAGGTTTGCAGTCCACCACCATGGACACACAGCTAGTAAGCTCAGTCCAGTTGGCATACAGCCTGCAGTTCCAGCCTGTGGAGAACCTGGAGAAGAGCCAGATCTCCTGCTTACCTGGTCAGTGGCAAGTGTATTTCAAGAGAAGCATTTAGAGGCATTATTTTTCTTTTCAGTTATTAATAGGAAGGTTTCAATAATTCACCATTAAGCATAGTGTTTCCTATAAATTCTTTGTGGATACTCTTTATTAAATTAAGGTAGATCCATAATATATATGGTAGATCCATATATATATATATATGTACAGTCTGTAGATTTTAAATGAATGTATTATATTTTATTAAATGATTTTACTAAATCTGTCCATATGGTCATGCAGTATTTCCTTTTTTCTTCCCTTACAATCTTGAGACATAGTGTTAACATTCCTATCAAAATATCATAATTGAATTTCTAGAATTCCATCATTTTGTTGCAATAAATTATTACTATGTGTATGAATACACACTCACATACATCATTTTTATACAATAAACTTTGTAGTTAGTTTAATTTTATTTACTGGCTTTTTTTTTAGTATGTTTAGATCTGTGTTCATGCATGAGATTTTCTTTGTCATAATTTTGGTGAGGTTTTGGTTTTCAGTAATATGAGTTTACATAATAACTTGGAAAGTATTTCTATTTTCTTACTTTTGGGGGGTAAGATTGAGTTGGTATAGTATATCTTTCCTTTTTTAACAACTATAAAATTAATGTATGCAACATTCCTATCAACCCCTACATGTTTCTCCATGTACCTTTACGTCTGATGAACAAAAAAAAACAGTTGCGTTGCAAATATACGTATAGTATAAGCCCACATGTTTGAAATTCCAGGAAAAACTAAACCTAATCAAGTATGAGAAAAAAGTCATTCAAAGGTTGCTTGAGTCAGAGTAGAGAAATTGACTGTTATAATATTTCTAATGAAGATCTCAAATTGGAAATTGTCCTCAACTACCCACAGCTAAAAAACCCCCAAAAAACAGAAAATAAAATGTGATCACATTTTAATTAGTAACTTTCATGTTTATATTATAGATAATTAGTTGGGTGTGGTTAAATAAAATAATAAATGTAAATTATTAGATACCTGAGTAATTTATTTTAAGCAACATGCTAAGCTGTTTCTAGCATTATCATTTTTAATTTTCAAAATGATTATACAAAATTAATTAGTATTATTTTCCTTATAATGAAATTTATGAATCTGAAGTTCTTTAAAATAACTCTATTCAGATCATCCCCTGGTTAGTTGCAGCACAGTGACTTCAAGTCAGATTTGTCTGATACCTGAGCCTATGCTGTTAATCATTATGTATTTGCAGGTTTACAGAAAAGTCATGTGAAGTATTGTATTAACTCTTGATAGCATCTATTAGTATTCCTCTCTCAGTGGGATCCATTTTGTCTAGGAATATATTTTGATTAGATAATTCCATAGAGTTTCTAGAGTGAGGATCTGAGAGCGTTCACTAAACTATGAGGGAAAGTGATGTGTGGGTATACATGTATATGTGTGTGTGTGTGTGTGTGTGTGTGTGAGAGAGAGAGAGAGAGAGAGAGAGAGAGAGAGAGAGAGAGAGAAAGAAGGAGAGATTGAGAGAAAGTAAGAGAATACCAGCAAGAAGGGAGGGAGAGGGAGAGAAATGAAGGAGGAATAAGGAAGGGAAGGAACATTAAACTATTTTTATTTTGTAGGTACAAATTTGGAGTCATTGCAGTAGAAGGAATAGGAAGACGATAAGAGGTAAGTGTCTATTTCAATCTAAGACATGGCATGGAACTAAGACCAAGATTTTGGCAAGCACCTGTGAGCTGGCAGCATGGTATACACCACCAGATTAATAGATTCTAGATCTCCAGCTCATTCCACTCTGCCTTCTCATAGCAGACAATGATTAATAACTTGATCTAATGAGCAAAGCCTCTACAGAAGGAAATTGTAGCTATTAGTGTAAAAACTCTTCTAAAAACCCAGGCAAGTAGCTCAAGGCAGGCACCTGGGAGAGGTCCCTGGCTATGCAGATAACTCAAAGCATATGCCTGACTTAGCAACAGAATTCATTCAAATTTAATTACTCAGCACGATTATATTCTGACAGCAAATTCATTATTGGAAGGATTGATTATTATTATGCAAACATTTCCATTATTCATTTATTGAAAACTTGGGCATACTTCCCAGACTAGAACTAAAACTTCCACTTCTTTTCACTTCATTACCTTTTCAGTTGAATATGTTTAACTGTCCAAGGTGGTTATTTTGACTCATGTCCTTCTTTAGTATGTTTACATCATTAAAATTCATTCAGGAAATGGATGTTTCTTCAGATAAGAAAAGCAGTACTATGATGATAAAACAGGAGAGGTCTGTCAGTTCAGCTTCAACAACTCAGCTCATAGTCCTGCTTATATAAACTGAAACCCTATTGTTTTCCAAAGCAGATCAAAATAATAATAATTTGATGTACTAAAATAGCTTCTAAAATGTGATTCAAAAGGCCTTCCTATATATGTTTTCTGAGTAAATGAATGAGGGAAATACCTCTAAGTTGGCTTATTTATCCAATGTTTCAAACTTGAGATGGCATTGCCCTTATTACTTTATAAGTTCACAGTGCAAGTTATAGCTATTATAGTTCAAGAGTAGGATGTTTCCAAATAATACCAAATATATATATATATAGTTTCTCCACTATTCCATGGATCAGTCTATTGTGTCTGCTCCTGTGGAGTCAGGCTGTCATTTCTGGAGTTTAAAACTGTTGAGGATTGAGTGACACTATAGATGCAGAATGATCAGATCTTTCTTTAGCTTGCATCTACTCTACGTTATCATTTTCAAAGAATTATCACTTCCTGAATAAGCTTCTTTGGTGACTCTGGAATGTGATTCTAGGAAATATTCAGATTTCAATGGCATTGGAAGCTATTTTGATAAAGCATTGCATGCCTCTTACATGTTTACTTTTTATGGAGAGTCACAGGGCTTCTTGTTTTCAAATCAGGATTTATAAAGAACATACCATATAAATAAATAATAAACATACACAGCTGTAGAGATGAAAACTTGATACCACTTTGATTCATGGAGAAACCTTTATGTTTATTTCAGAGAAAGCTGCAAATCATGAAAGGTATTCCAACTAAATCCATAAAAATGGTTTAGATTCTGGCATGCATAAAATATACAGTTTCTCAGAATTTCCCTTTCATTTTCCACAATTGGTCCTAACCCTGCCAGAGATGGAAATAAGACAGATATCAGAAATAAGACATATATCAAGCTTGAAATGATGAAATTTGAAAACAGTTACCAGGTCTATATGAGACAAATTGCAGAGACCTCAGTCTGTAAGAGGGACTATACAAAGGTGCACGGACACTAGTGGCAAGACAGATGTAGCCTAAAAGTACAGAATAACTCAGGCAGATCCGCAAATCAAAGATGGTCTTTGTAAAATGGACAAAAAAAAAAAAAAAAAAAAAAGAAAAAAAATGAAGCCACAATGACAAAAGTTCTATGAAACACAGCAGAAAAAGTATCTACATTTAGTTAAAAGTAAAATTACTAAAACTAAAGAGGCTATATTTAAAATAATCATATAAAAAAAGAGCTATAGAATAGAAACACATAATAGATTATAGTTTGGGGCTGAAGAGGGTGGGCTTTGAGGGAATGGGGAATGACTGTGGGGGGACATAGGAACATTCTTTTTAATGGAAGAAAAATGTTTTCAAATTAGCTGCTATTTGGTTCCTAGCTACAGTTCAGTTCTTGCTCTCTGCCCTTGGCCACTTCCTTGCCCCCAATTTCCCTCCACCAGAACTAACAGTCACACAACCACGTGAATATACCATAAACTTCATGTGACACACTTTCACATGTTGAATTGTCTGGTATATGAATCCTATCTCAATAGAGATTATCATAAAAATAGTCTGTAACAGAAATAGCAGAAGCTGAATTCACAGTAACTCTGGAGGTCGTTATTGTAAACCCACTAGTATCTCCACACACAGAGCTCTTATTTTTAAATGATTGCCTTTGGTGAGATATTCACATAATAAAATTGTCGCCACATTCGCATCTATCAAAATATGTCTGCAGTATTTCCACTTGATGTATTATTGTCATCTCCAAAGTCTTCATATTGTCTATCAAGTCTTACATATGTCAAAGGTGATTTAATCAAAAAGAGAGGTGCTGGGGCAGCAGTGATAACAATCTTTAGTATTGCTGACAATGATAACGAGTCTTTAGTGTTAGAGCAAGGCGATGGAGACAATTCATCTGAAGCAAAGAAAGACATACACATTCCTACAGCAGATTACAGTAAGATAAGAAAGGGTAGGAAGAAATACTAAAGTGCATAAAAGAAGGGGAGAGAGGAGTAAAAACTGGATGGAGGGAGAAGACAGACAGCTTTCACTGGCATGACAATGATATGTCCTCATGTGGTAGCAGTGTCAAGGGCAGGTGAAATGCTTCCACCACCTACATGAAGTTGAGGCCCTGCTAAGCAAGTTCAAATGTGAAACTACAAGGTCCTTTGAGCACTGTGAAGATGTTTACAGTGCATTAGCACCATATTGTTTAGCACAGGTGTTCCAGTAATTGTGGAATACTGGGAAAATGCACCATGTTCCATTTATCTTTATCATATCCCAAGGTGATACACCAGTAGCAATTTAGCACCTGCTAGAGCTATTTGGCATCTGTGGTATTTACCAGAGTGTTTGGTCTTAAAGGTTGGAAGTGTTATTTTGTACTTTCATACATGCTGGGGAATTATCAAGCCCTTGCCAATACCAAATGCATTGTAAAAACCCTCTGAGTGAAAGTTGTAAAAGCAAACTTAATAAAGACTAGTGAATAAAATTTTTATAAATGTGACAGATTAGATTATTTTTATGCTTCTTTCCCCATCAAAAATTGCTTTTTCTCTGGCCACCAGGGAGAAGAATTACTATGGTACTTGCTTAACAGTATAACTTAAACATTTGTAATGAAAGAAACAATTTGAAATGTAACTATTTTAATATTTTTCTGCAAGGGGCTTTCAAGTTGTGTCAGTGACTCTGCAAAGCATCAAATATATTAGAGCAAATTGTTCTTTCTCCTCGACATTGCAAACTGATTTTGAAACATAGTGAAGTAGCAACCTTTTAAATATATTTCTAATCTGAAAACAAAAAATATGATAGAGATAAGTAATGATAGAGGGTGCAGAAAAGTATTCACATTTTAAGAAAGGAAAAAGCTGTACTAAATTTGCAACACTCAGGATATACAGATAACAAAAGATGAATACCAGTCATATCGAGCACCTCCTGTAATTGCAGAAGTCAAACATGACTTGAATATTACAAGTTTGCTACAGCTTTTCCTTTCTTAAAAAGTGCACGCATTTTGGGGGTACACTCAGTGTGTGTGTGTGTGTGTGTGGGTGTGTGGGTGTGTGTGCAGAGAGAGAGAGAGAGGGAGAGAATTACAGACAGGCATTAAATGTCTATTTTTAAATCTTGACTGCTATGGGAGGTATATCTTTGAGAAGAAGACTCATTAAGAAATGAATAACAAGGACTCAAAGGTTCCATTTTTTTCCACAAACTATGTAAGGAAAGGTAATTAATAGTCTAATGTTTGGCATAGAGATTCCTAGATTTAAAGCGTCTTATCTGGCTAGAGGTAGGCAGAGCTAAGAATAGAAAAGAGTGAAAAAAATTCAGAGAATTTTCAGAGGAAAAAATGAAAGAAAAAATAAAATATTAGAAGATATTGGTGAGAAAAATAAGTATGGATTAGGCATATTTCAGATTCAGATATTCTTGCTACTACTTTTACAAAAGACTATCTAAATGTATTTATGTGCTTTCCACCTTTAAACAATAATATAAACATGAATTATATTCTAAATCCATGATTTTCCTGGCAACTATCCCTCTTCACAAAAAAAAAAAAAAATAGAAAAAAAAATTAAAAAACACAATCAAAAGAAGAGTCCCTCCAGGTGCTCAAGATTAGCATGGGACTGTCATTTAATAAATATTTGTAAACTAACACATCTCTCAAAAATTATATACATAGTGAAGATAAAATAAGTTCACTTGTTTTTGTTCAGAGGAACATGAAAGTACTATAACAATATTAAAACTGAATACACCAAACAACATATTAACCCAAATATGTCAAAATATAATAAATTCTTCATTTAAAAATTATGGTAAAACATGTTAATTTACCCTGGATCAAGAAAATTTGGGAGTAGAAACAATGTAACTGGTATACATCTGTATCTATATCTGATTTTGTAAACCCTGTACTAGTGAGTCCACAGTCTTCGTCATGACTATGAAAATGTAATAACCATGTTCAACATATTTGTAAGAAAACATAAATACATTTAATAAGGATGCATATTTAGACAGTATTCTTTGATTATATTTTGTTCCTGTATAATTCTTTTACTGAAATATAAATCAAAACTAAACATTTAAAAATGCTGAGGAAAGTAACAAGAAAAGAAAACTTGATACAAAACCCTATAGAGCATAGTAAAAGCTGTACCCACAGAAAATTATATCCCTATAACATCCTCATGATAAAGGCATACGCTAAATAGATGAATACATAATGGTTTTAGCTCTTTCTCTGGAGAATTAGCTTTTTTCTGGAGAATGGGAGATCTGATAAACACTCCCATTTCCTTTATGTTTTACATTTTTTTTCTAGACCACATAAACCACTTAAATTGATCGAGGTAATCAAGTACAAAAGAAAGTGATTATTAAATGATAAGGAGGGATGTTGCATAATAAAATGAGGTTAATTTATACAAAGTACATAATCCTTCTAAATATAGTTGCACTTAGTAAGAGCGATAAGACTTCTCAATAACCTAGCACTAGAAGCCGTGATGGGCTAGAGCTAGCCCGAGAGAGCTGAGTAAGTATTTTGCATTTCAGTTTGTGTCACAGTAATAGCTTTAGGTGACTCCAGCAGGAGTATTCATGCCATGAAACTTGCAAGTGCCACGAAGCAGTGCCTCCTTTCTACTGCCAGACAACTAGCTGTTAAACCTTTACCAGTACGTCATTCAATAAAAGGAAGCTCATTCAATGTAATAAAAAGAATATAGAAAATCCACAGTTGTTGTCACAGAAATGTTTGACATCTGATTTTTCTGTATAGATTAGGGAAAAGGTATGTACACAAGACAGTTTGATATTGATGTGAACAAAGACTTATGGATCCCACAGCACAAAATAGTTACTTCAGAATGTATTGCCAACAAAGGTGCTAAGTTAATCTGATAGAAACAGTGATGGTGAAACAAATGATGGTCATCTGTAGAAACAGAATAAAAAATGGAACTGAGCCACTCAGTGTGTGTGTGTGTGTGTGTGTGTGTGTGTGTGTGCGCTGTGTAGATCTACATGAAGAGAATTGTGGAAGATGTGAATGTTTATGCCCTTCTGTTAAGTGATTAAGATGAAACTCAGATTTTATGTATTTTATTTATTATTATGATTTTAATCTGTATAAAGGAAATAAGATAAACCCTAATGTATCTGAATAGTTTGTCATATATTTATATGAACACAAAATACCTGTATAAGAAATATAAGAGGCTGTTAAAAATAGGCTCCAAGGGGGACTTAAGTTGAAAGCCATTCAGGTTGAGAATAAATAGATTTGGTTTTACATGTATTTATGTGTGCATATTTACATACGTACACAGAAGCACAACACATGTACTATACTCTTATATCTACACAGTCCTATACAGTACTGTACATTGATGTAGGACCATATAAATAACCATGACAACTTAAATCATAAGAAAACTTAAGAATCAATGGTAAAATCTATCATTTTGTCTTGGACTTTAAAAACCATTCATCAACACGCGAAAAAATCTCTTACTGTCTGTTATAAATGTATAACAGACATAAATGTATAGGAAATTAAATGTTTCCTATACATTTCCTATAAATTTATAGAAAATTGAAAAATTGGACAAAGCGAATACGTACGTTATATAACGTAAATTAATATAGAACACTGATATATCAATTCATTTCTTATAAAAATGTTTTAAAAGTAGTTGGAAGAGTAGTTGCCTCCTTCTTACTGTTTAACTTGTGATGAGAAGTTGGCAATTGTGAATTGTGATATGCTTTCTAACATTTAGCTTCTAAGATTTTATTTTTCACTTTTCAATATCATGAAATATCTACAAAATTACTTGAATATGATGTTGCTATGCGCTCACTTCCTCTATGATGTCTTTATCCCTTTCCACATAAGCACTTTCTCATTTGCACAGAGAAAAACAAAAGATTCACGGAGACCAACAACTGACAGACTGAAAGAGTCATTTGCCATGGTGCATATTTGTCATTTACATGGTGATTTCCAAGTAGTAGAGTGAGCAGTGACATTTGTACTTATTCACACTTCAGATGCCACAGTGACTAACCTCACACATATCAGAACCATGTATTGATATGTATTTATAATGAAATAATTACATTGCATCATTTTTGTTGTAAGAACATGCATATGTTAATGTTTCAAATTTCTATATGAGTAAATGTTTAGCAAAAAATAAAAGATGCATACCATTTGCAAGTGTAAGAAATGCTGGCAGTATATTGCTCACTTCATCCCATATGTCACCTCTACCCACTCATGGTGCTTTGCTACAAACCCCTCAGACACTGCCTGATGATTTTCTTTTTTCTTATTGTAGGACCACACTAAGCTAGAGAAGATATTTGAAATTGAAGGCATATTAAATCTTTGGGAGCAGCCTCAACCAAGCATGGAAGTCATCAGATACCCAAAACCTCTTTGCTCTTTATCTGGGATAACTCCAGGGCACGTTCTTCACCATCTCCCAAAATATAAATGTGGGATTGACTTTTATTTCTCTAGTAATAACCTGTTTAATAATCACCCTTTATTGAATTCCTTGCTGACCCTGTTTCATGTGCCCATGTCTCTCCCAGCATTTCTTGAAATAAAATATATAATATACATTGTCATGTTTTTCTTGTGAATCTCCTTGGAAAGGAACCTAAAATAAAACAGAAAAAAATATAAATTAATTCTGACTAACTTGAGGGAAAATAGAAAACATGATGAAATTTAAAAAAAAAGTATAGTGATGAAAACTGGTTTTGTAAAAGACATTTGTATGTACACTTGTTCTTAGTTATGACACTTAAGAGCATTTATTCTGCACAGTGTAGTCTGTAAGGGCATTCTTATTTTTCAAAGGAGTAAGCTCATTATCATAAAAGTCTTTCAGTCGGAAGGTGACAAGTAGAAGAGTGCTATGAAAATATCTGAATATTTGAAGCCTCAGAAGAAGTAGAAATGAGGAAGATTCGAGTATCTCCTCAGAAAGCAAATATGTCTGTTTATCATTAAACCTCCACCAGGTAATACTGCAATAAGTCATATAATTATATGAATTCACATCCAGTAATGTATAAAATCCTTGGTATTTCTCTCTGAATTAGGACACCATCACATCCGACCTTATTACTTTAAAATGTTTATTTCACCTCAAAGCTTCAGTATTCTCTGAGCAGTGTTTTTGATGAGTTATGGACAATTACAACACTTTCAATGGATTTCTTGCACTTGAATGTATCGTTAAATTTCTTGCGATCAATCTTGAGTAATTCTGTGTCACAGAACTCACAACAAGCATGGAAACGCTTCCATGAAACACACCCTGCATTTGGTATGGTATTTCTTGGATCAGAGAAACATGTTGAATATCACTGTCCACAGAAATGTCCAGTAGATTTCACTGTAGGAAAAACCGGAGTAATGTAGCTAAACTTTAGTAATGAGATAGAATACATTTTCAAAAGATTGATGGTTTTAAAATTTTCTTGAAAAAGATCAGTTCTCAACTTTTAAAACCTACAACCTCATGTTTTTCCATCATTATATTGGAAAGTGCAGTGACATTTTGAAACTACCTTTGGGAGTTGGTTTTTATTCAGTGAATAAAGGCACGAAAATGTAGGGAAATACCACAGTGTATTCTTCATTATCAGTGGCAGTTGGAAAGGAGAGAAAGGCAGAACTGAAATGCTGAAATAAAGGCATTATCAAAAGTTTTCATCTCAGCTCAGCCCCTGTAGCTCAGCGGCTAGGGTGCCAGCCACATACACCAGAGCTGGTAGATTCGAATCCAGCCTGGGCCTGCCAAACAACAATGACAACTACAACCAAAAAATAGCCAAGCATTGTGGTGGGCACCTGTCATATCTGCTACTTGGGAGGCTAAGGCAAGAGAATCACTTAAGCCTAAGAGTTTGAGGTTGCTGTGAGCTGTGACACCACAGCACTCTACCCAGGGCAATAAGGTGAGACTCTGAAAGAAAAAAAAAAGTTTTTATCTCTCCTATGGCCCTGAAGGTCAAATTCTTAACTGTGCTGACTTCAAACATCGTGGTTCTTTCCTTCTTTGTTTATCATAAAGCTCGCTTGGGCAATATCACCCAGTAACACCTTCACGTTTTTCTATTTGTTGGTGTTTCTCAAATACAAACAAACAAGCAGAAACTCCAGGTATTTTTCCTCTGTATTTCAAATCAGTAACTCCAAATGTCCAGGGTGACAGTTCTGCCTCCTTTCTAATCGATCTCAGAACAATCATACTAAAGCTGTTACTCTGGAAATTACACCATGCTCCCACCTAAGTTCTTTTCTGATTCCCTTCTATGTTAGTGACAACTCATTGTGACTTAAGTACATAGATGTAGACACATTCCTTTTTCTTACCCTTTTAATCCAACAATTTACAATTTCGTGTTGAATTTATCATCTAAGGATTCTCTTGCATCTTCCTCTCCTTTCCTTCAATGCTACCATTTCTCCAACTGAGGTTTTCATCCCTGTCCCACTTCGTTACTTCCTACAACTTACTCTCCATACTATTGTTAGGTAGATAGTGACCTCTACCTCTTCTAGGGACAAAGACCAGCACCCTACCTTGCTGTAGCCTCAACCAATTGCCACATCTGGGAAAGAAGGGCAAGGGTGAGTGCCTGGATATGGCTACTATGTGAACTTGATCCTGCCCCAAGCAACTGCCACACCTAGATGAAGGAAGTGTAGGGTAGGACAGGTTAGGGTAATAGGGTAAGATAAAAACCACTCATTGAACTTACAATTATTTAAAAGCCATGTTAAGATTTTCAAACAGTCTACCAAAATACAAAAATAATACATAGCTAACAATGATAACAAGAATAGAAAATATGAAAAGAGAAAATAATTATGATCAATCAAAGAGTAGATGAGAAAATAATTAGAAAAAATATAAAAATAGAAAGGACAAAGTCTATAAAAATTAATTTATTTTTGAAATTAAACTAAATGTTACTAACATAAACTTTCTAGTTAATATATCAAGATGGTTAAACAGAATTAACAACTAAAAAAGTACCTGTATTTGCTTTCTTTGAGGGGGTAAGCATTGAACAAAGGATAAAGGTCAAAAGTTAAAAGCTAACATAAATGCATAAGATAAAACCAGTAAAAAAAAGCTGACACCATGATAGATGTATTAATATCTGATGAAATAGATGTTAAAGGCAAAAACATTTCAAGAGACAAAGAGAATCATTGTATATTTATGAAAACTTTAAATTTTCATAATTTAATACACCCATAAGTAGTTTCAAATTATATAAAGCAAAAAAAAAAAAGAAAAAAAGAAAGAAAGAAACACAGAGAAAATATGCCATTTTACTAACTGATGTTTAATCCACCATTATTAGCACTACATAATCAAGGAAGTATACTAATCTTCACAGAAAATTTGAAAGCAACAATTACAGTTTTGTTTGATGAACCCATACAGATGCTACTACCAACACTGAACAACACATTTTGTTTCTTCTAAGTTTGTATGGAGCATCGATGCGAATGGTCAGTGTCCTGGCCAGAACAAGGTATGTTTGTGCTCGGTTCCATTTTTTTCCATTTTCCTCTAAGTTCTGACAATACTAATTCATGATGTTTTTCATTTCAATGGGCTTTTGGTTATGCTCATTTCTCTGTTCTAATGGTCTGCACTCTTTTACTTTCCAGAAAAATTATTTGCTCATCATAAATATAATAGAGGATTATCTCTTTCGTGAAGCCTTCTCTAACTTCCAAGTTAACTTAATTGTTCTGTGGTGTTTATTACCTTTTTACCTTCACTCATTTATTTGTTTACATAATCCACAGTTTTTGAGCCTCCATACTGGAGACATAGCAGTGGGTCTCCAGGGGGAGGAAGATCCATGTAATGGAAAAATTACATGGCTGGTATGAACGGATTTTATTGAAATAAACAATATGATTGTAAATGAATACTTTAAAAAAAACTAATATAGTCTATGAAAACACTTCATAATGGGATCCAATTTGATGTGAGGAGTTTGAAAAGATTTTTGAGTGAAATTCTGAATATTTGGTTAATTGTGGACTTATTGAATATAGACTAATTTGACTCCAATCATTCTTTCTAGAATTATTTACTTCTACTATTTTAGATTTCCCATAATATGCAATGCAATTATTGGTTTGCCTGTCTAATGTTTATGTAAATTTACTCACACAATATTTTCTTTGCTCAACATACCATCTTGTGCTGTTTGTACTACTTAGGTAATTTTTCTTATTTAAAAAATAAATGGAGTCAAAGTTCCTTTGGCCTTAGGTGAACTAAGCTTAGAACTTCTAAATACAAATCGTTCTCTCTTAGCTCAGATGAATGTTTCTAATACTTTTCTTAAAACCAAAAATAGGAAATAAGAAAGTACAAAAGGAAATAAAAATTACCCAGAGTCCCACAACTTAGGAAAATAATTATTAAAAATGGAAAGCACACTGTATATAATCTTGACTTTTGTTAATTTTCTTTAGCTAGACATCAGGATTATATTGCAAAGCATTTGTGGACGTGTGTCTGTAAATACAGAAAGAAACAAAGCAGTTATCTTCTAGTTTTATATCTAGCTTGTAACCATCCATAAGATACAAACATTAACAAACTGAACAAATTTGACAAGGTTCCAAATTAAAATGAAGGGTACTGTCATAAATCAAAAAAAGCCTCATGCTAGTGAAGGAACCATATCACCTCAGTAGCAAGGGCACCATGAGATGTGACCACCAGAGAGATAACAAATACCTCTTAACTAGTGTAACTAAAGTGCCAGAATTGGTTCAGGGTGGACCCTTCTAACATGGAGTATCCCATAATCATAAAAATCTTATCAAGCACGGTATAGATAATTTATTGAAGAATCAATGAAAGCCAGAGATGCAATACATTTTTGGTTTAAATCAATAGAAAGCAATATATTCACAGCTATTATATTGATGGTAGTGATGAAGTGTAAAACTTTAGAAAAAATACTTAACCAAGGTCACAAAAGCAGATTGCATGCGGTCGGCGTTCAAATCTAGCTAATTATTAAGTCTGGGAGTTTTTTTTTCTGAACTGCTGCTTTCTCCCTCTTTTAATCTACTTTCTTAATGGCACTCAAGCTGCAATTTTACTCCAAGCACTGAAGAACCTCTTCCCAACATTATATTTCCATCCTGCCTCAGAAATTTTGTGCTGCTTCTTTCCTGTCATTACCCTTCTCAGCATTTGCGGAAAACTTCATTTGAGAATTTTTATGCTTCTCAAACACATGGGACAATGCCAAAGCACTGACTTATCTCAAAACAAATTTGCAGTAGGACATTTTAATCCAAAAAAGCTTCCATCTAATAATTTCCCCAATATTCTAAGAGCACAGGTGTAGCATTTCTTCAGGTTTATTTACAAAAGCTATGTGGCATCATAAAATTCCATATTCAGGTCCAAAATGATTTGCCTGCACAGCTGCTTCAGACTCCAAGCTGGCTAATCAGCTAAGATTGTGTAAGGGCCTCATAAGAATACCTGCTGTTCCTGTTCAGGTATAGGAGCTTTCAAAACGCATGAAAGTGCAACATTCATAATTTCCTTAAGACAGTTACATTCCACTGCTAATTAAAGTGGAATGTTGTTGATTTTTCTCATAGCTCCACAGGTATAAGGCAGGTGCCAAGAATGAATGAGGAAGAATAGCTTTCCCATCACCGAATACTGGCTGCTGAACATTTTTAAGGATGTAAACAATGCTTAACAGTGTTGGCACAGAAATCTTGGGCCTCCATTCAGCGGTACTTTCTGCTTTTCCAAATACCTTGCAAACATTAAAACATAATTTTTTCTGATTCTATTTTTGTCCCTGAAACACTTTATCGGTTTTTAAAAACTTTTTATTCTTGTGTTAATTGAGCAATCAGTGAGCAATTTTTGTGAACCTTGTGTAATAAAGGATAATGAAATGACAATCCTTGCACTCGAGTAGTTTGTGAGTTTTGAGAATGGGGGAAATTTTCATGCTTTTTGAGATTATAAAGTAGCAAATAAATATTGCTTTAAAATCGTTATTATGCTCAACTCAGTTAATATTAATGGCCTTTCTTTGGCTTCATATTCAAATCATGGATAATTTATTCTTTGTCATATTTTTAGAATATATATTAATAGCTGAAAAAATTCTCTGTTCTAGCTTCTCTTCACCTATTGTACACCTTAACAGCCTCCTTGTTGCTTAACTCCCAATGGCTTTTCCTTAACTAATTTTATCCTCATGAAGTTTCAACAAAGAAAAAAGTTATTGAACTGCTTAATTATTGTGCTTCTTTAGTGTATATTTAAAAAATGCTCCTCGACCCCATCACATATTTGAAAACACTTTATTAACCATGTAGATTACAAAGACTTATTCTAGGTAAAACATTTCCAAAAATTAACAAAGATGCCAAAACATGTCTCTCTGTAGATAATTTGTAATATACCGCACCATAGCTTTGACAGATAAATTGGCACAATTTACAAATACATCAAAATACGTTTTCTCTTTAAAAGTTAACATATGTTCAGAAGACTCATGCATATCAATCAAAGAAAATAGTTTCTTTTATATTGCAATACTTTAAAAGATATTTTATACACATTACTTTTTGAAGTTGAATTACAGTAGCAATGTGTAGTGTGGCATTCACTAACACGATGGCATTAATCAAATGAATGCTAACTTCATCATGCAATAGGCCCTCTGAGGAGTGCGTGACCATTTTAAGTGGGATTTGAAATACAAGGGTGTTGTGGAAGTATAATGACAAAGACCTGAAGCATGGGGGACCTTAAAGGATGCTGTGTACCGTGGAAAGCCAGTTACACTGAGGATGCTTTGTGAGGAAATTGAATGGCACATGTAGGGACCTGTACACTATGGTCAACATTGCCCAAGTGGTAGTTTGCCAGGCAAAAGTGTCTGGAGGCTGAGAATAACTACTTTGAGCACCCCTTATAATTTCAGAAAATATACGTGACTTGTCTCCATCTTTTGTTATTGGTATATGTTGTATATTATAATTTTAATGGTTTTTTCCTTAAGTAAAATGTGTATACATTTTTGGCACCCCACCCATAAACACATACACACACACCGTGGAGCACTACTCAGCAGTAGTAGTCATACAGGACAGGGTGCGCCCCAGCCACCTCAGCTGGGCTGGGCTGGAGGACCCACCACCTCCGCCTTAGCGGTGTAGGTGCGGCAGCAGCCGGCAGAGGAGCCAGCGGGCAGGAGCATAGGCAAGGGAGGGGGAGCCTCCTTCCCCCACCAGAGGCTCCAGTAGCCAAAGGGACCTGACAACTGCTGGGGAAACACCGGCACCTTGGTATCTCCTTCCCTTTACACTTATGACTAAATAAGGAACCCCCATTTCTCATGCCTAGGTCAATTTCATGTAAGTTTCTTAGGCCTCAGTTCTGTGCATGGATTGTATCCATTCATTAATACATTCATTCACCTTGCCCCAGCTGAAGAGACTGTGTCCATTCCTTAGTACATTCATTCACCTTGCCCCAGTGGAAGAGACTGTGTCCATTCATTTCCTGGCCTCATATAGAAGGAACCCATGCACCTATATATACAGCTAAACGGAGAGAGATGGAGAAAGAAAAACAGAGAGCTTTTCTCTCTCGACTAGGGTTTTCTCTCCCTACCAGGAACTTTAGTGTTTTTGTATTCTTTTCTGTAAATAAATTCTGTCTTGCCACTGATCTGTGGTCTGCAGATTTATTCTTCAAATTACGGAGACCGAGAGCCTGAAAGTCCGGTAGCAGATTTGGTGAGCCAGCCAAGAGACAAGATCAAATTCAGTATCAATATGTTAGTGTAAAAGACGTTGGAAACTAGGAAAGGGCGGGTGGGGCATGAAGGATAAAAACATACCTGCTGGATACTGAGTACACAACTCTGGTGATAGGCACGATAAAAATCCTGATTTTAGCATTAGGCAATTCATCCATGTTTTAAAAACAAATGTAGCCCCTTACTATTTTCACATAAAGTAAAAGTAATTCATAATAAAAGAAAAACATAAATAAAATAAAATATTCTTCCACACACTTCCCATTGACATCAGTATTTCTTCTTCAGTAGGTCCTTAGTCTTAGTGATTCCAAGAATGAATCCATGGGCCACAGATCAGTGGTAAGACAGGACTTATTTTACAGAAATGGAATACAGAGAAAAACCACCAGAGCTCCTGGCAGAAGGGAAAACTCAAGTGGGGAAAAACCTCTCTCTTCCCGGGTTCTTTGTCCAGGGGTATTACAGTCACATGTAGCTACATTTGTCCAGGACGTGGTAACAAATGAATGGGTAAGTCCCTTCTGCCGGGGTAAGGTGAATGAGTGCATTAATGAATTGATACAGTCCTTTCCTCCAGAGTAAGATAAATGAGTACATTACTGAATGGATAAGGTCCATTCAGGAAATTGGCCGGACCTAAGAAACTTACATGAAATTAACCAGGCCAAGGAACTGAGGGATCGCTTTGAAAAGGGGAAACCCTGTATCACCCTTGGGACTGTGAAATGCTCTGGGGTTGGCACCTGCAGCAGTGGGGGCTGTGCGGTGGTCGCCCTCAACTAACTAGGGACCCAGGGCTTCCACCCCGCTGGCGCTCTATGCAGCACTTGGTTCTCCGGCTCTGCCTACTCTCCGCTGCACCAACCGCCCAGTAGGAGATGTTGAAGGCGGGGCAGGTCCTCCCAGGTGGCTGATGCTGACCAAGCCAGGTGCACCCGCCCTGGATCACCATTACTTTATGTTCCTTCTCAGCGGAAATTTGTTTCTTCATAAGAACATTTTATAGTTTATATTTCTTTTCTTTATTTACTAGCTGGTGGATTTTTACCGAGATAGAATTAAAATTGCTAATCCACTAATTTAAAATAAAGTATTTATGTTGGATTATCCAGATAGATCCCATGTAATGACAAGGGGCCTTTAAATGCTAGAGAAACAGAAGAGTGAATGCCACAGTGATACCATTAAATAATTAAACAACAACAACAATAATAACCCTTGAATTGCTATTGCTGACTTTGAAGACAGAAGGAGCCACGAACTGAAGAATGTGAACAATCTCAAGAACCTGGAAAAGGCAAGAGAGTGGATTTTCCGTTAGAGCCTCCGGAAAGGAACTCAGCCTTGCCAAGACCTTAATTTTGGTCCTTTGAGACCCATCTTGGACTTTAAACCTTCAAAATGTAATATAACAAATTGGTTTATCTGTTAAGTTTGTAGCAACTTGGTATAGTAGCAATAGAAAACTAATATACATATATGTTTTCTAAGATTAAATTATTCTCTGTTTCTAACCTTCCTTATTCCTGACTTAAAATAGTCCTAATTAACAGTGCATTGGTCTTTGTTATGTGCTATCAAATTGACTTTTCACAATTAATAACCTACTCTAGGGATATTTTGATACAACAGACTTTATAAATAATACCTTAAAGAGCATATTTATATTCTAGTAGATCAAAAGATGATATAATAATTTTTCCTGCCACCTGGGCTCTCCATCAGCTTTCCCACATATATGACAGTTTATTATTATCATTAATTTTCAATTTTAAAAATTATTAGGGATAAAATAGCACCTATTTGAAGTTTTAATAATTTTCTTTAATAACTAGTAGAGATGTTCATTGTTTGATCTGATTTTTTAAAAGACATTTATTGTCTTAATTTCCTATTGATGTTCTTTTCTCATTTTCAAACTGCTCATATTCTTTCCTGGAGGATTAATTTCAAAGATATTTACAACTTTTGTGAGTAATGGTCTATTCTTCATTCTTTGATTACAGTTTGGCTATTAAAGGGAAAAATCCTTTTGTTTCACACATTGTGCAGATAGCTTATGTGTCCATATTTTGCATCCAAAATCATTTCACGAATAGACTTTGTGAATTGATAAACCATAAACATAATAGGCTAAAAATTGCCATCATCAGAAAGAGCAGCAAAAAGTAACAAGTTTTGCTTAGTTTATTTTGCTTGTTGATTTATTAATTTTTTTAACTAAAGCCTCTGAAAGAGAAGCAGTCTTCATGTTGTACATTCATAACTCGTAATGATAACCGGACTTTCAGGTTCTTGGTCTCGATGACTTGAAGAATAAATCCATGGACCACAGATCAGTGGCAAGACAGAATTTGTTTACAGAAAAGAATACAAAAACGCTAAAGTTTCTGATAGGAAGAAAAAACCCTAGTCGGGAGGGAAAAGCCCTGTCCGTTTTCTCTCTCCGTCTCTCTTCATTTAGTGGTATATACAGGTGCATGAGTTCCTTCTGTATGAGGCCAGGAAATGAATGGACAGTCTCTTCTGCTGTGGCAAGGTGAATGATTGTACTAATGAATGGACATAGTGCCTTCCACTGGGGCAAGGTGAATGAATGTATTAATGAATGGACACAGTCCATTCGAGGAACTGAGGCCTAGGAAACTTACATGAAATTGACCTAGGCATAGGAAATGGACATTCCCTATTTAGTCATAAGTGTAAAGGAGAAGGAGACACCAAGGTGCGGGTGTCTCCCCAACAGTTGTCCAGTCCCTTTGGCTACTGGTGCCTCTGGTGGGGAAGGGAGGCTCCCCCTCCCTTGCCAACGCTCCTGCCCGCTGGTTCCTCTGCCAGCTGCCGCGACACCAACACCGCCAAGGCAGAGGTGGTGGGTCCTCCAGCCCAGCTCCACTGAGCTGGCTGGGGCACCACTTATCCTGTATCAGTAGTTGCCTATTTACTCTGGTTAATTTATTGTGATTAATAATGTGGAACAGAGAAAGGGAATTATTCATTTTTGAAATCACATTAAGCATTCCATACATCAGACATTATGGTGAGTTCTAGAAAAATCATTCATTAACAACTAGTATTTAGTTTTTCAAGTTGCTTAGTTTAGAACGGAAAACAAGTGTTAATTATGAATTGAGGCATGTCACAAGTCCTAGGCTTACAGTATGTGTGTAATGCCACTCTGCTGAAGAGGAGGAGAAGCTGGACTCAGGACAAAGAAGGAGAGCTTGGAACTAAATTTTCAGGGATAAGACTGAGAAAGAACTTAGAAAAAGACTGAGATAATTCCAGACAGACAAGCAGGAAAATAGAACACAGAGGCATGTGAAATAGCCCTGGTTGGCAAATGACAAGATTTTAATGTCTCCAGTTTAAGGTCTCAGGAATAGAACCGGAAACATTTGGATGCTCTTAAGTCATTCATCTCCACAAATGCAAAGAACAAAATTTAACTTTTATCCTGAAAGTTTTGTGAATCTGATACAGGACAGGGGACGCCACAGCCAGCTGAGCTGAGCTGGAGGAGCTGCTGCCTTGGCCCTGGCGGTGTTGGTGCAGCAGTAGATAGCGGAACCAGCGGGCTGGAGAGTAGGTGGGGGGGTCGGGTGTTAGAGGCTGTAGCAACCAGAGGGTCCAGACACCTGCGGGGGAGACACCCGCACCTTAGGTCTCCCTCCCCTTGCACTTCAGGCTGAACCGTGAACCCCACCTTTTCCAGGCCTGGTCAATTTCATGACCTGGTCAATTTCATGTCAGTGTCCTAGGCCTGAATGAAAGGGATTGAAGCCATTCATTCACTGACTTCCAGCCCCATGCCTCTAAATGTAACAACTGAGTTCCAGATGAATGTAACTTTAGAGGACCCACACCAGCTAAATAATTTCCTGCAACTATATATACCCCTGAGCAAAAAGCCGGGAAAGAGACAAAGAAGAGAGCCAGAGAACTTGGTCCCAAGCTCTGGGATCTCTCTGCTGGGACTTTGGGGTTTTTCTATTCGTTTCTTTTCTGTACATAAATCCTGTCTTACCACTGATCTGTGGTCCATGGATTCATTCTTCGAATCACCGAGACCAAGAGCCCTTGAAGATGAAATTCCGGTGTCAAAACCTTTTAAACTTTATAAGCAGGAAAGTGACGTGATCAACTTTTGGTTTGGAGATGCTAATTTAGTAACTAGATGTACAAATATTTTGAGCAGGAATATATGAATTAAGCCAGAAAGGATGCATTGGAATTAATTAAGGTGTAACACAGTGTAGCCTCTCATTTTTTAAAGTATATTTCAGAATTGCTGAAGTAGCCAGAATCTCTACATACAGTAACCATGTAATTTACTGTACAAACTGAAAAACTTTGGAATATAAAGAGTAATATTAGTTAAGAATTATATCAGACTGATGAGCACACACCAGAACTTTTTTTGCATTGGTGAAGTGCTTATTTTATCTCTCATGACTTGTTCTATCGTTAAAGATCCAGCAGAAAATGTAACAATTTCTTGCTCATGAATAAAATACCAGGAAGTCAGGCAGTGAAGACACATAAGTGGGGAAGGATCAGTGAATAGCCTTTGGATAGGTTAATTTATATGATGCTCAGGGGAGACTTCAAACATAGCTAAACAATCTGAAAGCAGTAGCGTTGGAAGAATTGCTTGATAGCCCTTTTCATTCTTGATGGAACTACGTGGGGCAGAAGCAATATTTATTTCATACATGAGCAGATGTTGTTTGTATAAATCAATGGGTGTAAGTCATTTTCATCTGCTGCATCAGAATGTTAGGAATTGTTTTCCCCCTTATACCTAAACTTTTATGAAACAGACCAAATTTACTCCGTGATGTCATGTGGCTATCCAGTTGAGCTACTTATTCTTGTCATAGGAATAACACAATAAGTAAAATAAGTGCATGTGATGAGCAAAATGTATGTAATTTCCTAAAAATATTGTTTTAAACAACCTGCATCTGTACACACAGAGTTTATCAACGGCTTGTTTTAAACAGGTAAATATACATATTTACATACATAAACATGAACACATATAGAAATATATGCAATAAATAAATGTTTGTAGACGCATGCAATAATGTAATCTCTTTAATTCGATTTCCCTTAAGGAACTAGCAGGAGATGTAGCTAAAATGTTGTTAGAGAAATGTCTGTGCCTGATTTTCTTTGTGATCTTCAATTTTTGTGTTCCAATAATCAGAAAAGAAAGGTGAAAATAATACACTCATTGTTCTTTTGAAAATTTTTACCTTCAATATTCACAGGTCTTATCTCCCTTACAAGGAGAAATTTCAAGAAATGAGTATTATTCAACTTTAAAGATATCACAATGCCAACAATGTCTTATACATCAGGGACAATCAATTCAGTTTTATAGAATTAAATTGAAATGAAATAACACATGAATTAAATCGCTTCATCTTATTTTTAAAAATAATATAAACTTCATTATATTTATTTATGAAAGCATTCTTTCTCATCCATGGTTACTCAGATGCTTCTAAAACAGAAATCTGCTCTTCACATAACTATTTTTCTTCATCAGACTTCTTTTTCTTTCTTTCTTTCTTTCTTTCTTTCTTTCTTTCTTTCTTTCTTTCTTTCTTTCTTTCTTTTTATTGTTGGGGATTCATTGAGGGTACAAAGAACCAGGTCATGTTGATTGCATTTGTTAGGTAAAGTCCCTCTTGGAATTGTGTCCTGCCCCCTAAAAGATGTGTCACACACCGTGAACACCCACTCTTCCCTCCTTCCCTCTCTCTGCTCTCCCTTACCCCCAGCCTCTACCTTGTACTACGTCATTAATTGTCCTCATAGCTTGAGTACACAGGATTCTTGCTTCTCCATTCCTGTGATACTTTACTAAGAATAATGTGTTCCACTTCCATCTAGATTAATACAAAAGATGTAAAGTCTCCATCTTTTTAATAGCTGAATAGTATTCCATGGTATACATATACCACAGTTTTTTAATCCATTCCTGCATTGGTGGACATTTAGGCTGTTTCTGCATTTTGGCAATTGTCAATTGAGCTGCAATAAACAGTCTAGTGCAGGTGTCCTTATGGTGAAAGGATTTTTTTTTTCTTCAGGGTAATGAGATTGCAGTATAAAATGAGAAGTTTTGAGTTCTTTGAGAGTTCTCCATCCTTCCAAAAAGATTGTATTAGTTTGCAGTCCCACCAGCAGTGTAAAACTGTTCCCTTCTTTCCACATTCACACTGGCACCTGCAGTTTTGATATTTTTTGATATCATCTAACCCCAATCTCGCTGGGGTTAGATGATATCTCAGAGTGGTTTTGATTTGCATTTCTCTAATAATTAGGGATGATGAGCATTTTTTCATATGTTTGCTTGCCATTCATCTGTCTTCTTTAGAGAAGGTTCTATTCATGTCTCTTGCCCATTGATGTATGGGATTGTGGCTTTTTTCATGTGCATTAATTTGAGTTCTCTATAGATCCTAGTTATCAAGCTTTTATCTGATTCAAACTATACAAATATTTTTTCCCAGTGTGTAGAGTGTCTGTTTGCTTTGGTTGTTGTCTCCTTAGCTGTACAGAAGCTTTTCAGTTTAATTAAGTCCCATTTGTGTATTTTTTTTGATGCTGCAATTGCCATGGAAGTTGTCTTCATAAAGTCTTTCACCAAGCCAATATTTTCAAGTGTTTTACCCATGCTTTCTTTTAGGATTTTTATCATTTCATGCCTTAAATTTAGGTTGTTTGTCCATCTTGAATCAATTTTTGTGAGTGGAGAAAGGTGTGGGCCCAGTTTCAGTTTTATACATGTGGATATCCAGTTCTTCTAACATCATTTATTGAATAGGGATTCTTTCCCCCAGGTATGTTCTTGTTTGGTTTATCGAAGATTGGGTGGCTATAAGATGTTAGTTTCATTTCCTCGTTTTCTATTCAGTTCCAAATGCCTACGTCCTATTTTTGTGCCAGTACCATACTGTTTTAACCACTATGGCCTTATAGTACAGCCTAAAGTCTGGTAGGCTGATGCCCCAGCTTTGTTTTTATTAGTAAGAACTGTCTTAGCTATAAGGGTTTTTTTCTGATTCCATACAAAATGAAGAATTATTTTTTCCAAGTCTTGAAAGTATGATGTTGGTATTTTAATAGAGATGGCATTGAATCCATAGATTGCTTTGGGAAGGATAGATTCTTCCCAGCCATGAGCATGGTATTTTCTTCTATCTGTTAATACCTTCTGCTATTTATTTTCGTAGGGTTTCATAATTTTCTTTATAGAGGTCCTTCACCTCTTTTGTTAGGTATATTCCTAAGTATTTCATTTTCTTTGAAGCTACTGTGAAGGGGATTGTACCCCTAATTAGTTTCTCATCTTGGCTTTTGTTGACATAACAAAGGCTACTGATTTGTGGACATTGATTTTATATCCTGAGAATTACTGTACTTTTTGATGACATCTGGGTCATCGAAAGAGTCTTGTGGTTAAATCTTTGGGGTTCCCTAAGTATAATATACTGATCATATTGTCAGCAAAGGGAGGGAGTTTGACTTCCTCTGCTTCCATTTGGATGCCCTTTATTTCCTTGTCTTGCTTAATTGTATTGGCTAGAACTTCCAGCACTATGTTGAATAGGAATGGTGATAGAGGACAATCTTGTCTCATTCCAGTTCTAAGTATAAAAGCCTTCAGTTTTACTCTATTCAGTAAAATATTTGCTGTGGGTTTGTAATAGATGGCTTCAATTGGTTTCCGAAATGTACCACCTATGCCTATACCCTTCAGTGTTCTAATTAGAAAAAAGGATGCTGAATTTTATTGAATGCTTTTTCTGCATCTATTGAGAGGATCATATTGTCTTTGTTTTTGCTTCTGTTGATATGGTGGATTACATTTATGGAATTAGGTATGTTAAACCAGCCTTGCATCCCTGGGATGAAACCTACTTGACCATGATGTATGATGTTTTTGATGAGAAGCTGTAATCTATTGGATAGGATTTTGTTAAGAATTTTTACATCTATATTCATTAGTGAAATTGATCTGTAGTTCTCATTTTTAGTTGGGTCTTTTCCTAGTTTTGGTATCCGGGTGATGTTTGCATCGTAGAATGTGTTGAGGAAGATTTTTCAATTTTTAAGAATAGTTTCTGCAGTATGGGGTAAGCTCTTCTTTGTAGGCTTGATAGAATTCTGGTGTGAAGCCATGTGAACCAGATTTTTTGTTGGGAGATTTTTTACTGTTTCTTTGATCTCATTGTTTGACATTGGTCCTTTTAGGAGATGTATTTCTTCCCAGCTAAGTTAGGGAGAAGCCGTGATTCCAGATATTGACCTATTTCCTTCACATTGTCAAATTTCTGGGCATCAGTTTTCTTTTTAAAAAATTGAGTCATTTTCCTGGGCATGGTGTCTCACACCTGTACCTCTAGTGCTCTAGGAGGCCATGGCAGATGGATTTCCTCAGCTCAGATATTCCAGACCAGCCTGAGCAAGAGTAAGACCCCATCTCTACTAAAAATAGAAAAAACTAGCCAGACCTTGTAGTGGAGACTAAGGCAAGAGGCTCGCTTGAGCCCAAGAGTTTGAGGTTGCTGTGAGCTATGACACTCTACTAGGACAGCAGAGTGAGAGTCTATCTCAAAAAAATAAAATAAAGTAAAATAAAATAAAAAATTTAGTTATTTAATAAATGTGATCCATTTTCTGTATATTGTTTCTCTCATCATTTTGTAAATGCATTATTAATTACTTCATATTTTGAGCAAATGTTTGTTGACTAACCAGACATGTGCCAGGTGTTGAGGCTAAGCTCCAGAAATTAAAATTAAAATTAAAAAATAAACATTGAAATTAAGAGATCACAGAGAAATAAGGAAGAAGGCCTATTAAAAATGTGTGGTGTAAGTAATAGGAAATAAGTACTATAGTAAAGAATATGAACGTGAATACCATGACTGAGAGCCTGCTATGTGCTGGACACTGCACACATCCCATTAATGTCAAAGAGTTAAATACAAAGCCTTTTATGACTAGAAAAAAAGAAACTGATTAATTCATCTGAGGGAGTTAGGAAAAGCTTTATAAAGCACCTTTTATATGAGCAGATTTTTGAAAAAGGCTTGAAATTTAACATGGAGACGATCATTAGAGGAATAATACCAAGAAAGTACAAAATATGTAAAGACTAATATCCTATGTGAAACCTTACAAAGTAATGTCTTCAATCTCAGCAATAGCATTCTAAAAACCTAGGTGAAAAGATGTTCTGCCCCCCAAAATATTGTATTGATTATAAAACTGTATTTATGTGTTGAATACTGACAATTATGAGCATTCTCTCATAATTTGATGTATTTATGAGTTGTTTTTTCCCTCTAATTCATAAAAAAATGTACATGATATTCTACAAAATCATCTAAAACTAAAGATATTGAAAGTTAGAAACATAAACAGACTATTTTAATAAAAGTCTACCAAACAATCTCATACAAATTATTATACTCATGGCTAATTTAAATAAACATATGCACATATGTAAACATGTATAATGTATATGTTTTAAAAGAGTGAGAAATATAAATAAGGAATATTAGCCCAGAGGTCTTGTATATTTTATACAGATAGAAAAAATAGACTTTTTTTAAATAGAGGCAATATGATATATAATATTTTTGATGTAAAACAGTATAATTAAGTATATATGAATTTTACAGATAAAAATAACACTCACTTGAAATAAAATAACTTGCCCCATTTCTAATAAATATTTTCTTCACATTGGGATATTAATACAAATGATCTAAAGTTGAGAAATTTAATGGCAAGAAACTTTAGATTTCTTCTTTCATTTTCAGTCAGCATTGATTGATACTTCATTACTTAAGATGAATAAATTAGCATTAACACTTCATTACATCTCACCTGTTATTTTTAGTTTTATTATATTTTTAGACATTGCTTAAATAAAAACATAAATTCAGCAATTGCCTTCTTTCATAATTCAGGCTGTGGTAACAAAAATATCATTTAATATGCTTTAAATAACAATTATTTATCACATTTCCAGAGGCTATAAATCTGAAATCAGGGCACAAGCATATTTGAGTTATTGATAAAGTCTCTCTTCTTATTTCATGTGTATTCTCATTATATCTGTATATGGCGGAGAGTGGAGATAATGTTATCTTGTCTCCTCTTATAAGGTTCTTAATCCCATTCATGATATCTCTGCTTCCTAATATCCCCATATTAGGGTTAGAATTTCAACATATGAATTTAGAGAAGACAAAGATATTCAGTACACAGCACCTTCTATAATTCTAATGATTGTTTAATTGTGATTCTATATTTACAAGATTTCAATGTTGACCACCAACAAACTTTTGCTTTTGCCAGGCCATCCTATTTATAGTTAAGCTTTATCTACATATAACAAAATCTTTAGTACTCTTTTGATGAATATTTATAAAGAGAAAACACCAGTATAATAACCACCTAGATCAAGAAATACAACATGAGGCCTGTCTTTGTTTTCAAACTAGTCAATTTCATCCCCTATGAAAACCAATGTTCTAATTTCTATTGCTAAAGACTGGTTTCTCCTGTATTTCTGTTTTATATTAATGGAGTCATACAGTATCAGGCTTATTTTTATATCATGCTACATCATGGTATACATCGATTTAATAGTGTACACCAATGCATATATTATTTTATTATAATTTCAGAATTTATGTGTACATTCTGTTTGTGGACTGTTTTAAATCTGAGACATGTGTCAATGATTAATAAGGAAATAACAGACTTGAATACCATTATAGACCAAGTGGACCCCACAGACATGCAGATCATTCCTCCTCAAAAAAAGGACATATGTGTTCTTCACAAGAACACAGAAGAAAACATTCTCCTGGAGAGATCACATATTAGATCACAAAAAAAGTTTTAACAAAATTTTAAAAAATGAAATCACATATGATATTGTTTCTGACCACAATGGTGTGAAACTAGAATGAATACCAAAAGGTAAAGAGAAAAAAATCCAAATTTCCAGAAATAAAAAAACATATCCCTGTTGGGTCAAAGAAGAAATCAAGATGGAAATTTAAAAATATCTTCAGACAAATAGAAACAAAAACCCAACATACCAAAACTTTAGAGTTATAAAAAACAGTATTAAGAACAATATAGCACAAGCACTTACATTACAAAAGAAAAAAAGATCTCTAATAAACAAATTAGCATTGTGCCTCAAGGACTTGAAAAAGAAAAACAAACTAACCTTGAAGTTAGAAGAAAGAGTGAAAAAGATAAAGGATTTAGGGCGTACATAAAGAAAAAAGAGAACTAAAAAGCAATTTTAAAATATCAGTAAAACTAAAAGTGTGTTTTAGAAAAAGATCAACAGAATTGAAATACCCTTAGATAACCTGGGAACAAAGGGAGAAAAATCAAATAAATAAACCATAGATTAAACAGGAGGACATTACAATGATGCCACAGAGAAAAAAAACACAGGCTATCATAAGTAACCACACACAAAAATTCAAATAGCCTAGAAGAAATGGATAAATTTCTAGAAACAATCAACCTAACAGGAACAAAAACAGAGAAATAAAAATTTGAACAGACTTATAACTAGTAAGGAGTCTGAATTGGTAAATGAGATTTCTTGCAATGATGAATCCCAAGACTATATGGCTTCCACTGAGGAATTCTACCAAACATTTAAAGAATTAACACTGATTCTTATCAAACATCCAAAAACATAAGAGAATTTCAAATTAATTTTATAATGCCAGCATTACTCTGCACCAAAACAAGATGAACACTCAAGAAAAGAATACTGCAAAACAACATCCCTCATGAGTAGAAATATATAAAATTTTTCAGGAAAACATTGGAAACTGAGTTACATGATGTGATTAAGTGTTAGAGAAGCAACTGTACATGATTGTATCTGTAACTAACTGTATTGTATTTCAAACTTTAAAATTTTTTAAGAAAGTATATCTTGCATTAAGGGTTTATATGTACCACAATACAAAATTTAAATAAATTAATAAAAGGGTTATGCACTATGACAAATGTGATATTTTCCCTGAAATCTAAGGATGGTACAACAGGCCAAAAATAAATGAATAAATAATAAGATTAATGTGTCACAATATAGTAATAGAACAAAGAACATAAATCACATAATTATTTTAGTTGGTGCAGAAAAAGAATTTGACAAAATTCACGACTTTTATGTTTTTTAAAAAAATCAAAAAGAGAAGTAAAATGAAATTGCCTTGAAAAAAAAAAGCTGTCTATGAGCTGCAAACATTTAAACTAAGATCTGGAAAGGACAAGGATATCCACTTTTACCATTTCCATTTAACATAGTAAGTCCAAGTCAGAGCAATTAGGTAGAAAGAACATGAATGGTATCTAAATAGAAATGAAGACATAAATTATCCCTATTTTCAAATAAAATGATTTTATACATAGAAAACCTTATCAATTCCACACACATTAAAAAATGTTAGATTAAAAATTAACCCAACACAGTTTCAGGATACAATAATTGACATTCAAAAGTTAGTGCATTTCTACACACAAACAATGAAAAATACATAAAGAGATTAATAAAACAGTTCCATTTTTTGCATAATCAAAAATAGAAATAGGGCAGCACCTGTATCTCAAAGGAGTAGGGTGCCAACCCACATGCCGGAGGTGGTAGGTTCAACACAGCTCAGGCCAAAAAAAAAAAGAAAGAAACTTAACCAATTAAGTGAACAACTTTCATTGAGAACTATAAAACTCTGCTGAAATAAATTAAAAATGAAACATATAAATGAAGAGACATCTCATGTTCACAAATTAGAAGACTTAACATTGTTAAGATGTTCATACTACTCAAAGCCATGTACCTATTTACAAATTCAATGGAATACCTATTAAAATGTCAAATGATTTTTCAGAATCTGTTGGCAGAATTTGAAAAGACAGTTCAAAAATTTATGAGGAATCACAAAAAAAAAAAAAAAAAAAAAATCCCAAAACAATCTTGAGAAAGAACAAAGCTGGAGGTATTGCATGTCCTGATTGCAAACCATAATACAAAGCTACTGTAAACAAAACAGTGTGGTGCTGACATAAATAGACATATAGAGTGATGAAACAGAATGGAGACCCTAGAGATAAACTTGTGTATATATGGTTAATTACTCTTTAACAAAGGCACCAAGAATACACATTGGAGAGATGATAGTGTTTCTAACAAATTATGTTGCAAAAACTAAATATTCACATGCACAGTAATGGATTTAAACCCTTATCTTACATCATACACAACAATCAACTCAAAATGGTTTAAGGATTGAAATGTAAGCTCTGAACCTATAGAACTTCTAAAAGAAAGTATGGGGGAAACATAGTTATGAACAATGTTATAACATTGGTCAAAAACACAAAAACACAGGGAACAAAAACAAATATAGACATGTGGGTCCATATCAAAATAAAAATATTCTTCAAGGGAAGGAACAACAATTGAGTATAAAGGAAACCTAAAAAATGAAACATTTTTACATAATATTTCTTTTTTTCTTTTTCTTTTCTTTTCTGTTCTTTTCTCTTCCTTCCTTCCTTCCTTCCTTCCTTCCTTCCTTCCTTCCTTCCTTCCTTCCTTTCTCTTTCTTTCTTTCTTTCTTTCTTTCTTTCTTTCTCTCTTTCTTTCTTTCTTTCTTTCTGAGACAGTCTTACTATGTTTCCCTTGGTAGAGTGCTCACAGGAACCTCAAACTCTTGGGCTTAAGTGATTCTCCTGCCTCAGCCTCCCAAGTATCTGGGACTACAGGTCCCCACCACAATGCCTGGCTATTTTTTTGTTCCAGCTGTCATTGTTTAGCAGGCCTGGGCCAGGTTCAAACCCACAAGCCTCGGTGTATGTGGCTGGCACAATAATCACTGTGCTATAGGTGCCATAATATTTCTGATAAGGAGTTAATATCCAAAATGTATAGAAAAATCCCTAAAACTCAATAGCAAATGAATAAATAACCCAATTTTAAAAATAAGTGAAAGACATGCAAAGGACATGATTAGACATTTCACCAAAGAATGCATACAACTGACCAATAAGTAAATAAAAAATGTTTAACATCATTAATCACCTCCCCAGAGAAATACAAATCAAAACCACAATGAGATATCACTTCTCACCTGTTTGGGTGCTCTTTAAGAAAAAAATAAATAAATTCTGCATTGTTAAATGAACAAAATGAAATTGAAAAGAAATGTTGTAAGCTGGAAGGAAATACTTTCAATCTTCCTCAGAGACAGTCAATATCAGAATATAGGTATGATATTCAGTAGTCTTATTTTAAGGTAGTCAAATTTATCAACATTTCTCCTATGTTTTTCTGGGCCAAAGGATGAAGAGAGGCATGTTGGAGACCTGGGCAATGTGACTGCCAGCAAAAATAGTGAAGCCACTGTGTCTATCAAAAATTCCATTACTTCACTGTTAGGAGAATGTTCCATCATTGGCCGCACAAAGATGGTCCATGTAAAACCAGATGACTTGGGCAAAGGTGGAAATGAAGACAGTTCAAAGATTGCAAAGGCTATAAGTTGATTGGCTTGTGGCGTAATTGAGATTCCTTAATAAACATTTCTAAGAATGTGATCTGAGTCCTAGTAACTCACTGTTAATCTGCTAGTTGTAGAAATGTAACTCAGTAAATGTTAAACACTGCAATCTTAAAAGTGTAATTGTGTGAGTCTTTAAAGTTGCTTTAAGTACCTGTAAAGACAACTGATTTATGATCATTAGGAAGATTTGTGTAGCTTTATAAAATGCATTATCAATTAAAAAAATAAAAAAAAATAATTTTCCTGCTTAGTTCTGTAGATACTACTTGTAACTGTTTTAAAGTTTTGCCTTTTACACTAAAGTCCCTCATTTACCTGGAATAGATATTAGTTTGTGTTACGTGACATGGATATACTTTCCTCTTTCCCTGTGGAAAGTATTTTCCTTACATTATTATGCTATTTTTATCTCCCTGAGTGTGTGGAATATAAGGCTGACTGGTCTACTCTTCCATCTTTGCACCAATACTACACTCTTTTAATTACTTTATAAGATAGCCCTTATTTTCCGGGTAGCCCCAAGCAACCTCGGCACCAGCCTTTTATTGAGCCACAACAACACAGATGAGGGAAGTAATTAACAATGTCTACGTGCTGAGGGCACGGGCTCCTCCCACAAGGGACTCCTGTGGAGGAATGGCCCGAGGTCCACTCCTCAGCTGCAGATCATCTTGCTCGGAAGGCATCTCCTACATAACATGGCTCTTCTTATTCTTTCATGCGTGTAAGGAAATTTATACTTAAATAAATCATATTGTTGAATTCTAAGTTTAGAATTGTTGTCAACCTACAAATGAATTTGAGAGGAATTAGAGATAAGAATTTATGATGTTATAGGCTTCTATTCATGAACATAATACACTTTCTCCTTCAGGAGATCTGAGGTGTAATAGCTCTGTATTTTTCTCCATAACTATTTTGATTTTATATTTGGCATATTTATTGTGAGGCACTTTATCTTTGTCTCTTCTACATAAGGCAGGAACCTTTTTAGCTAATACTCTGGAAATTTCATCTGAATTCTTAAGGTATTAACATCTAAAATTATATATTCTTCTGAAGCACACAAATACTTTAAATTACTGTATTATCAGATAACTGTCACTCTCCCCAATGCAACCGTATTTTTAAGCCATTACTCTTTATGCTTTTTTTTTAGCTATGTAGATCCATAATTCCTACCTATTCCTCAAAAGTTATTTCTGACACCATTTGCATTGTGCATCCATAGTCTCAGAATAATTTGGCGTTTCTTGTGTAGTTCCGTTATCTCACGGGAGGTTTCAAAATGGATGTTGAATTAATTTTCTATTGCTGTTTAACAAGCCAACCCCCAACCAAGCATCTTAAAACAATAACCATTCGTTATTGCTCATGAGCCTCTGGTCAGCTGTATGGTTCTGCTGAGGGAGGGACAATTATCTCAGCCGGATTTGCTCATGTATTTGAATTCAGCTGGCAGATGGGCTAGAGCTAGCTGTTCTAAGATGACATCTTTCATCATCCAGCATGCTATTCGTTTATGTGGTGATGTCAGGACTCCAAAAGTCAAACGTAAGGTATTCAAAGCTGCTTGAGGTGAAGGCTTGGAACTGGCATATGATTCATGGTGCTCTATTGGTCTAAGTAAGTCACACAACTTGATTCAAAGAGTGGAGAAATGGACTCCACTTCTTTTTTTCTTTTTAGTTTCAGATTATTGTGAGGTTCCACAATTAGGTTACAATGTTTGCATTTGTGAGGCAGAATCCTTGTTGTAGAGCCCTGCACACAGGAGACGTGCCATATACTCTATATTGTGCCCATTGAACTCCACTTGCTGATATAAATGTCTGTCAAGTATCTTTGCAAAGGGGTATGGTTATAGATAACCAAAATTATGGATATTTCTGCAGTCAAAAACTTGTTATTGTTCTTATTTTGTCATTCATCTGAATTTATTAGTTGGAATTTTTGTATTCTTTCCTTGATCAATTTGTGTTGACCGTGACATACAGATCATACTGGAAAGGCAGGATAAGTGTCCAATTCTGTTTTTGTGTGTATGGGGGCAGGGCTTGGGAAGCAGGTGTGGGCATGTACATGTTTTCCATGTGTGTGTATTTACATTTCAAAAATAAAGAATTGGCGCCATAACAATTTCCCATGTTGACAATGGTTTCAGAGCCTTCTAGCAGATTCACAGTCAATGCTAGATCCACTTCTGATATTTCAGATCACAGCAGGGTCTTCCCTTTTAAAGATGTATTTTATTGGTGACTTCTGAGTTATAGCACTCTTTCCTTTTTTACACATTCCTCAGAGCTTGTTTTGTTGTTTTGTGTGTCAATCTACAAATGTTTGAAGTGGTCCATCAGAATAAATGCCACACTTGTCCTTTCTATCTGCTTTAAGAATGATTCACTCAGTTAAGAAACATAACCTTGGATCATTTTTGATGATAATTTAAATATGCTATTTGCATAAATGCACATGACCTAGGCCGTTAATCAAATACATAAAAGCGTGCTTTATTCCTAGATCTTGCAAGTTTTAAACATTCGGTTCTCTATTTTGATATTGTATAGATACTATAAAACAAGCCTCTAGAATAGAAGAAAATTGACAGAGAACATAGAATTAAGATGTTGGAGTCTTTACAAGTCACCTACCTCAGTCCTCAATCCCTATGGGATATATACAAAGGGCAAACTTTTTAATTTTATATATGTATGTATGCAGATAGATAGATATGCATGCAAGAAAATTTAATGTGAGAAACATGGAATTTTAATCTTTCTGGAAGCCACAGTAAAACACTAAATAGAAACAGATAAAACCTTTTTTTAAAATATTTTTTGCAACTGAGCAAGAGTGACACAGATAAAAACCTATTTTAATAATACAGTTTATTTGACCCAAAATATTATAGAAACAAGAATCAACATAGAAAATTAGGTTTGAGAGATTTTAAACCCTTTTTGCATATTCAGTCTTTGAAATCATATGTTTTAAAATGAAAGCACACCCAAATTTGGAGCCACATTTTAGTGCTCTCATGGCCCCAGGGAGCCTGTGGTCATCCTATCACACAGCACAGGGTGATGCAGTGTGCCTTTGACACGTCTTCAGTACCATCCCATGTCGTCTGTGGAATTTTAACAGATTTGATCTATTAAAACAACAACAACATCACCACAACAAACGGACACTAGACTTTGTTCTCCAGCAGAGCTATTGATCTTTTATCTGACCTGCTACAAAACAACATTGTACAATATTCTTCTAAGGATAGGCCGTGAGCAGGAAGGGAAAGCACCAGCACTCTGCCCAGAGGTGAGAGTGAGCAGCCTTCACAAGGCTACCCGTGTTAAAGTTCACGCGGCATTGCAAGAAAAATATATACTAGAGACAAGAATGCAGACATAATTCGACACAGCATCATCTCACTCCCAAGTGCTGAGAAAAATCTTTATAAATTTCTCTCATCATACTATTTGAAACTGTGATAACCAAGTCCGTAAGTCCACATGCTCTCCTTATCTCTGAGAATTACACTCAGTACTATAATTTCCAAGTTTTCCTGATTATCAAATACACTTTTATTACTTCATAAAACTGAATTCATTATACTAAATTATGCAGCATAGAAGTTGATGCACATTATGTTCCATTCAAAGGAAAGGATTAAGTTACTGACTTGGAAACGTTTTAAAGCATAGTCTTTTATAAAATCGTTCCATAGTATGGATCATTGAGAAGTAGCAATGAAGTAAAGGTGGCACTGTATCACTGGCAACATTTCAGGTGCAGAATGAGGACTGAAATCCTATTTGTTCCTCTTGTCTGCCTAATAAAATACAAGTTTTATTATGAAAGCAAAAAGTCTATGTACTGAATGCCATAAATTCCTTAGCCCTGAGTAGAATGTTTTACATATATTGATATATTTAAAAGACTAGGTAATCAAATGCAAAATGTCCGATTTTGAACCAAAAGTTTAGTGTATTATATCTCAAACAAGAAGGTATACAATTAAAGTATGAGTATAAACTATCAACACAGTTTTGTCTCTTAAAAGTCACTTGTGTATATCAACAGCAGAGAAGCCTGGAGAGCAATTGGCAATGAAATCATGAAAAGTGTTTTCCACAGCTTGTTGAGAATTGAATATATTTCCTTGCAAGAAGTGGTCCAAAGCCTGGAAGAAGTGATAGTCACCTGGTGTCATAAGGTCTGCTGCATACAGTGGATGACAGAGTTTGTAAGTCCAGCACCTGTAGTTTCAGCAGCATTGTTTGTGAGACATGTGGTTAAGTGTTATCTTGCGAGGGGATTGTCCTGTCTGGATTGACCAATCATGACTGCTTTAATCACCAGCATCCTCATCATTTAATGCAATTGGCTGGAATAGAAATCCTCTGTAATCGAATGACCAGGTTTCATGAAGTTGTGGTCAATAATCCACAACAAGACATCGTTTGCTTGTTTTGATGAATATTTGGGTTTGGACTGTGTTTCAGCACTTCATCTTTATCCAACTATTGTGCCAAATGCTGGCAATTGTCAAAAAGAATCCATTTTCATCACAGGTAACAATACAGTGTAGAAATGTTTTGCCTCGTAGATCAGGACAGCAAAGAAAGGAAGGCTTCCAGACAATTTATCCTCTGATGCTCGTTTAATCCATGTGGAACCATCCATCAGCTTCTTTCGTTGTTGATCTGTTTCAGATGGCCCAGTATTGTTGGAATAGTAACGTTGGGCCTGCTGCTAATTCATGTGCAGTTTGAGATGGATTTCCTTCCACTATAGCTTTCAGCTCATCGTATCCATCTTAGTTTCAGATCACCCACACGGCTCATTTTCAGGATAAAAGGCCAGACTTCTCAAACCATTGCTACACTGAGTGTTCATTAGCCAACAACTTGGTTGACATTTTGAGCTATCTGCGCTGCATTGGTTCCAGGATGAACTCATTCAAAAACAACCACACTTTGTGATGATGGTTTCGTTTCACAAAAACTGCTCTTAAAAATTTTTGAACGATAATCATAAACCAAACTGTGCATTTGAAAGAATAAGAATATAGTTTTACAATAAAAATAAAACAAAAAGTGACAAAATGAAATGTCAGGGATATCAACTGTCAAACTTAGTACTTAAGGAAATCAGTCATCGCATATTTAATAATAGTGCCATAGACCTGTTGATATACTTGAGAGAAAAATATAATTTAGAGAATATGGTTATGATTCACACAGAATAAATGAGACTGTAAACTCTTGCATATTGAATAGTCATATTCTCTCATTAAATTTTTTAAAAAAGAGTAACACGTGCAGCCCTGTGACATGACATCCATCATTTGACTAAATGCCTCTGTATACTATTACAAAGGATGAGAGGTGAAGAAAAAATATCCTTGACTATTATGTGTGGAAACCATTCTAGACACATCAAGTGTATCTTTATTTTCATCTCACCCTATAAATAATTGTCCATGTTCAATTTATAGACAAGGAAATGTGATTCAATTAATGCCTTCTCCCAAATGTACTAGCAAAAATACGGTGGAGCTGAATTTCCAGTGAGGTTAAGTCTGACTTTGATGTCTAAGTACTTCTACTACCTTCCCTCTTAATATATTTCCTTCTATAATTAACTGACCTCACATTTCAAATAAATACTGGGGGAAAAGACATGCAAATGGAAGGCACAGTTGGTGTTTTGGAATTGACAGTCAGCAGTCTGCAGAGTAATAAATCTAAGGACCCAACTGTTTCTCTCATTGGCAGCAAAGGAGCAGCCACTTTAGACTCTGTATTTTTGGTTAATTAGCACACTTCTCAGGTGGTAAAATTGATAGCCTTCAGCTTGGTATGTTTTAAGGCCACCTGAGGCATGCTGTTATCATCCAGAAATGCTCTGCCTGCCAAATCCTAATGCTTCATCTACATAATTAACTTAGTGCTATAGTTATTGGACTGTTTTCCAACTAGGATATGGGAGGGGAAAAAAGAGACATTAAAATGCATACACTTAGATTTAGAGATTAACTTATATACCTTTGGAGAATTCTCTATCTCACGATGACTTCAGGAATAAGAGAATAAATTGATCATTTTTCATTTAACAGTCAATAATACAAATATAGCAATAATGACAACAGGTAATAGCCGCCTGATGTTCTAGTCATGCATTCCATCATTTTTGTGTCAGTTGTCTGATTCACATCTTGAGCCTACAATGTGTTTGGTAACCATTCTTATTTCTGTTTTCCAGATGAGCAGACTGACCTTACTGTTGTAATAAAATTGCCCCAAATCATACAATCATACAAAGGTTAAATATTTGCCTGAGATGCCAAACCAGACAGTCTCAGTCTAGAATTTGCATTCTTACTAATTGTATGTATTAAATTGTTAACAGTTTTAAAGATGGACTTTTTTATTTATCTATTTACACACCCATTAATGATTTACCAAAAACGTTGTAAAGTTATCTGTTATTTTTAATATTAATATGAACATATATTAATTCTGGAAAAGGTTGTAGGACTTTGAGTTATGATAATAATATATTTTGTTTGTGATGACATTTCACATTAAACGAAGGTACAAAATATTTTATTTTAAACAAATTGATACCCTCCAGGGTACACAATTTATTTTATCCACCTTGAGAAAGGGAGATAATGGAATTGAGAGCTCCTTATTTGAAGTAAGTCACTAAATATCTAAAATATATTTTACTTAATTTATAAAACCCATTTTAATACCATTGTTATTTTTACTTATTAATGTCTTGGGGGTTAATTAAAACTGTAAGCCTACTGGAGTCCCTTTGGCCTGAGGATAATAGATAAGGTTTCAACATTTGTCCTGTGAACTAAAATGAAATCTTAACGCACTCCCCACCTGAATGAATGGGCCTTCTCTTGGCCACAGGGACCCCAGGAATGCCTTAAAGCTGAGTTTCTGGCCATGAGAATGGAGGTCAGACATGCTCTGTCATCGTGTCTACCTCCTTTCTTAAAGATTTCCTTGGTAACTCATTAGCAGGTCTAAGGCTTTACAACACAAAGCTTAAATCATACCTTTGGGTCATCAGTTTATCTATGAGATCTTTGAGTCTGGATATACATCTAGTATATGTTCAGTGGTAATACTGGAAGTTTCCTGCTGAGTACTTGGTCTCAGGAATTGAAGAATGAATTCCTGGGCCACAATAAGTGAAAGTAAGAGAATTTATTGAGAAGAGAGGAAACAGGAAAGTCTCCAGAGCAGCGGGAGGGGACCCAAGCAGGTTGACCCAGGAACTTCTCTGTCTAGGGGCTTATATATTTTCAGTTGTGCACCCTTTTCCTGGTTGGCTCTTTCGATATACAAAGTAAGACTCCTATATTACACCAATCACCATAGTTATTCCTGACAAAGATGATATAAGAATGCATAGTTCCAAGTTTACCCTTCCTCTTTGATTGCCTCTTTTCATTTGCAAAGTGAGAATTCTATATTGTACCAGTCACTGTACTTACTCCTGATATATGTGATATAGATATGCGTAGTCTTCAGTTGGCCCCTTTCCCATTTCTATGGTGCCATAAAATTTATTGTGCAAAGTTCCATTTCGCCCTCCTAGGGACTATGGCAAGCAGGTTGCACAAGTTGTGAAGACACAGTTTTTCCTGTGGTCCTATCTCACCAGAGCCCCTTTTCAAGTCCCTCATTCTCGTCTTCCCTATACCAGGCCCCCTTTCAGTGGTTTGTCTCTGATTGACAGACTTAACTCAAAACATTACAAACCTTTAGACAAAGCTTCATTTCTTTAACCAATTACAAATCAAAAAATCTCTAAAAGCAGGTGTAACCTGTAATCCCTTGCTTCAAGATGTCTTCCCTTTTGAGGTCAAACCAATCTACACCTTTTGTTTATTGATTTATGACTTTATGCGTAATTCCTGCCACCCTGAAATGTATAAAACCGAACTGCAATGCAACCATGGCAAGACCAATTGCTTCAAGCTTCCTGAGTGTGGCTCTCTGGGTCACATATTTGGCTCAGAATAAACCTCTTTATTTTATAGTGTTTGGTTTCTTTCCTATTGCTAGTTCTTTAGAGTTTATATGCCTTTTTTAGAAATAATTTTATGTAAATGACTCAATCAATCATTCATAAAACAAGTGCTTTTCAAAGCATAATCTGTCTCAAGAGCTGTATTAAACAGAAGGGATAGAAATATGAAGAAAGTGGGAATCATGGATTAAAGAGTTTACAAGCAGCAAGAGGTTTTATAGGCTTAACAATGTGCAATTTCTTCTAAGTAAATTCTTTAAAACTTTAGACATTTTTTTATAGCCAAAAATAATTATCTTATTTTCTAGGATAATTCCGAAGGTAGTTTAATATTAGGAATAGGAAATGGTGGTAGATTAAAAGGGCAACAAATATCTTGTAGTTTCTTCCATCAATTGTTAGAGTTGGCTTCTCAGCCACTTAAACATGGGCTGGCCCAGAGTCTTTGTGTGACTAATGGATTCCAGTGCAAGTGATGCCTTGGCAGTTCTATAGCCCAAGTCTCAAGACACCTTTCTGCTTCTGCATTTGTGTTCTTGAAATGCCACGATGAGAGAGGAAACTGAAGAAGCCTGCTGGAGTGTGACTGGCCATATGGAAGAGAAATAAGTTTTTCAAGTGATAGCCAGGTACAACTGCCAGATTTTTTAGTAAAGTTTTTTTGGTCAGACAATTCTGCTCAGGTGAAACCAATAGAACAGAATCTTAGAAATGATTAGTCAGTATTGTTTACAGACATTAAGTTTTGAGCTTTTCGCTTGATGATAGTTAATTGAACTGGACATCACAGAATGTTAATCAGCTTGTGAGCTTCAAAGATTATTCCTTGAAAGGAGGCTTGGATTTTCATGCCCCATCACAGGTCCTGAGTTAACAGTAGTACGGTGAATGAATTTTCAATATGAAATAAAAGTCCAGGTGGGTCATGGGAATGTGGATAAAGATGTAGAAGTAAACTTTAAAAGATGTATTTTATGGCTCAAAACTGAAACTCCATAATGATAGATACATGTCACTATACATTTGTCAGAACCCGTAGAATATACAACAGCAAAGCCTAATGTCCACTGTGCACTTCAGGTGACAATGATGGGATGGTTCATGCACTGTGACAAATGTACCAGTGTGACTAATGTTTAATTGTATGCCTACTTACTGCTATTTAATTTCCGATTTTCTAACTTGAAGGCTAGAGCATTTAAAATATTAAAGACTTTATCTGCACAGTCACAGAAACTTTTTATTAAGATAAATTCCTAAACATGGTACCAATTTTTGCTTTGGTTTACCTTGGCTTCAAATGTGAAATGGTGTGTTCACTGTTTGTAAAAACAAAGGAAAGTGGGATATAAAAATGAGATACATTTTTTGGATGCTCAGTAATATGACAGCAGTGATAAGGTGTAACACTTTAAATTAATCTCAGAGAAAATCAGAGGGAGTTTCGTGGGACCTCAATGTGTTATGGATCATCAAATTATATTAAAAAGCAAAGAGATAATTGTGAAAAATATTTAACACCATTCAAAGAGAAGTTTGTCCTTTTGATTTCTAAAATGATAATACTATCCAACATTTGTTGAATGCTTCTTGGGTGCCACATACTCTTCTTATCAGTTCATATATTTCATATAAGCTTCATAAGAACATTTGAGGTCAACACCCACTTTAGAGATTAGGAAACAACAGTGTATGGAAATTAAGTAATTTCTTTAAGGTCAGATAGTTATGTTGGTGTTGAAGTTTAAATACAGACAGTTTGATCCCTAAACTCAAATTTTTGAATTCAAGGGTTCAAAGAACATCATAATGTGACCAGCTGGGAACACATCATATTATATATATATATATATATTTTTATCCCCAAATTTTCTGTGCAGAAAACAATTTAATCAGCATTAATAAATAATGTCATAAATAAGGTCAAAATTAATACTATTGCTGCTTGACCTGTTTTCTAAAGCATTTTCTATCACAAAAATATTTGTAAGTTAAATAAATAAAACTATATGTTAACCTGGTATAGTAAGACAGGTAATGTTGATAGCTACTGCAATGAAATCATGAAGGAATTTTAAAAAAAGAGTAAATTGACAAACTCAAAGAACTTCTGGCTTCCTGTTAAAAAGGAAAGGATGTGTCTCCATGGCAACTTTAACTACAGAAATGAATGTTCTGAACTAAGATTGATATAGTAGTTAATACACTAGAAATTTTAATACGTACCTGTCCATAGACTTTTCTCATGAAGTATATTGTGATAGATGTTCCTACATTTCTGTTACTAAGTTTATTTAACTCCTGTTTCACTCTCATGCTGCCCACTTTCCCCATGATAACTATGACTTTTTGAATTTCTTCTACTGTAAGCTACATTGGGCCTATTTATTGATAATTTTCCTAATTTTTTTTTTTGATTTTGCCTATGCTAGTGATTTTCAAATTCAAGGCTTCCGAATTTTATTTGCTTACCTTGTTACTCCCGTGAGAATTAAGCTGTTTCTATGGGCCTTGGCTTACACTGTGTCCTTCCGCTCACCCTGGGATGGTTTTATTTGGACAGAAGAGAGCCATTCTGATAATCACCATTGGTAGTCACTTCCTCTCATTCCCATGTTTATCTCATATTTGCCTAAATAGGCTTTTTTCTGGGAAAATCGATGCAGTCATATTACCAGAATTTTCTACTTAAAGAGCTTTTGCCAGAATTTTACATTAAATACTTTAACGCACCCTAATGATGACAACGAATAAAGGTATCTGAATATTTATTGTTACTTCAAGATAATGGTGAGGGAGACATTCTTTTTCGGGTTGCACAGGTTTACTAATATAGGGAGAAATAACATGTCTAAAAACATGCAAATATAGATGACCATGCCCAAATTTAATCCAGAGCTTCAGAGAACACACCACGCTTGACAGTACCTTCTTCAGAAGGTCTCTGAAAGATGGGGTCAGTTTTCCCTTTTTTCTAAAAGAATTGCTTGAATTTTTTAGTTTATTTTGATCTCTTCTCTCTGTATGTGTTGCAGTACAAATCAGCGGCAAATGATAAAACATAAATCAGCATTCTTAGTGTTCTATATACCTTATGCTTCTCATTCCTACAAAGGTAAGAACCATGTGATCTCATGGAAGTAAAGTAGCTCATTTCTTTGTTCCACATTTCTGTTTTCTGAAAGGCAGAGGTAATATGGAAATCAGTTCCGTGTATACTTACAACCAAATCTTTGACCTCTGTATTTTTGCCCACATTCTAATTTTCTGACTACTGACACCTCAGTCCTACTTTGTCTGTGGAACTTATTTACACATCAGCCTCTCTGAGCCTCCATTTTGTTCATCCTGTTAAGGCCAAAATTATTACCACTGAGAGGCCATACTCACACATGGAAAAACCAAGGAGTTTATTCTTATCAGGCATATGCTTGGGTCACTCCCATGAGAAAAGAAGAAACAGTGGGAGTGGCCCCTAAACAAAGGCCAGGGAAACTTTTATACACTTTCCCACAAAGTACTATGGGTTGCAATAAAATGCTGAAGAAGATGGCTGAGGAAGAAGCTAGTGTCTGGTCACTCATTGGTTACTAGGGAGGCCTTGGGCTTCTGATAGGTCAGCTGTCTCTTCATAGTTGGGGTCTTAGCTAGGGCGGAGGTGTGTGAACTTTTGATTGGTTGTCCCCACCTGGGCTGTATACCTGATTTGATTTATGACCTTGGAGCTTCCTGCAGCCCTTGCCTCCTTCCCCCTCTCCTCCGTGTCTTCCTTCTTCCCCAGCTCTTTATCTTTTCTATTTTTGCTACTGCCATCACTATTTAAAGGCAAAGTAAAGAAAATAAAAAATAAAAAAATAGGATCATAGCTGCTTCCTCTCAATCCCACTGGGTCCTTACTATAAGATTTCCATATCCTCAAGTCTATTTGAAATGGTCATTGACAAACATTGTCTTCCTAAAACTTCCATGTTACAACTGATACATTTAATTTACATATCTTGGGATTAAAATTTTCTTATTAATTAATTTATTTGTTTGTTTATCTGAGACAGAGTCTCATTTTGTTGTACTTGGCAGAGTGCTGTGGCACCACAGCTCACAGCAACCTCACAGTCTTGGGCTTAAGTGATCCTCCTGCTTCAACCTCCCAACTAGCTGGGACTACAGGCACCTGTGACAATGAGCAGCTATTTTTAGAGATGAGATCTCACTCTTGCTCAGGCTGATCTAGAACCGGTGAGCTCAGGCAATCCACCCATCTCGGCCTGTAAATCCTGTTAGGATTACAGGCATTCGCCACTGTGCCCAGCTGGGGTTGTAATTTTCAATCATTCCCTGATGTCTGAAGTATCCATGTATGATTTCATTCTACTGTATTTTCTTGTCCATATCCTTGAAGATTCACATCACAGGCTTCTGCGTCATTAAATGAATCTGTCTCATGTTTTCACTGAGACCTTCATAATATTTTCATTGTCTAAGCATACACAAATGTATTCAATAGCTTATTGATGCCTTTACATCAGTATTATTGAACTCCTCAGCTTCTTCCCCATTCCCTGTCTTTCTTCTCTCACACCTAGAAAATTATTACCCCTCTTTATATTTACTTATGTATTTTACTTGATATTTTCCATGCATTGGTGCCATCGTTTTGGTAGAGTCCCAATTGTGCAATCTTCAATAATACTAGGCTGCAAGACAACATTTCAGAAAATTCTTCACAAAGCACAGCTGCCTAAAACATATTTAGATATATAATTTAAATTCATATAAGATAAATGGCATTCTAACTTTAGTAGTTTTATAAAATATGGCATACTAAGTTTAATAAAAGAATTAAATGAATTTCTGATAGATTGTTTAAGTCATCCATTCCTATAGATGGACAAGTAAAATAACTAGGTGCACCCAAAGTTTTCGATGACACTACTCTTACTATGAAAAGTTTAATGTATTTAAATTAATTCTTTTAATGAGACTAACTACAAATTTACTGACTAAGGCACATTGGCAGAATTAAATGGGCTTTGGAAATGCGTTTCTTATTATCTGGCTACCTTTGTTGATTCCCCAGATTCTAATCAAATTTTCTGAAGGTATTTTAAATTACCTTTTAATTCATTTTACAGTGCGTTTGCTATGTGCCTCTCATTTAATCAGTAGTCTTTGATTTCATCTATCCAGACACTTCAGATGAGATTTTTTAGCTCAATTCTCTCAACTCTTTATACCTCTGAAATCCTCAGCATATCCTTTGAGATAAGAAGAGAAAAACAGTCTCTCCTGCACCTCCCTCCAGAGTTCTTCTCTCCTCTTCAAAAGGACACTGATATGTTTATGCTCGATAAGAGGATGGGGGTCATAATGATGAAGAGTCTGGGTAAACAACACCTGGGAGTAGATATTACAAAAATGTGAACTTGGTTAACACATACATGAAGTAAACAGTTTGGCACTTGAGCTTGAGATGCCATAATGAAAAACTTCACATGTCAGAGCTGCTTTATTATAAGAATATAGACTTCTTATGTAAAGTTTAAAGGGGCAGAATGAAGATCAATTGGCAGAAGATTCAGATGTGTATACTCAGTATAATTACGTTAAAGAATAAGTGAATAAAATATGGACTAATCCACCATGTCAAGAGCTTGTAGTCATTGTATTACAATTGAATGAAAATAATTATTTATTTCCAACAACAGGTGCAGTGGCACCGGGTAAGGAATAAAGATAGAAAGATTAACGCAGTGTCGTACTGAGCCAATCTCTGCCTGTGACACTATCTCTGTCCACACAGCATCTCATATATTCTGAAGTTTTAGGAAGCTAACACCTACGACCAAGACTCCTGTTTCTTACCGTGACGGGTCTCTAAGAACATTTATTTCTATTTTGTCACTCTGACCCAAAGCAGACACACATGCATGGCTTAATTTTCTTCTGTCCTTATGAGAGTAGGTCTGGATAATTTAATAGTACTTTGCTAAAGATTCCAGGATCATAAAAGGATAGTATTAAATGGATTATGCAAATAATTAAATAGCAAACAGACTTGACATGAATTAAGATCTATAACTTGAACACATTATGCTCAGGTTTTTACAGCAGGGCTTCTCAAGCCTAGTTGGGTGTTATAATCATTTGGGGATCTTATTAAAAGCAAATATTCTGAAGTAAGTCTGAGACGGGGCACAGTCTCCCAGCTGATGTTGCTTCTGCTGCTGATTTTTTGTTTACCACAGTTGTGTAGTGAGCCTGTCCTAGATGCCTTTCTAATAAGCTAAAGAGATCTTCCCTGTCACTCCTATGGCAAAAATCAGATTCACCTCAGGATGACCCTTCTGCACGTATGAGCTACACCAAATCCAGTTCAGAGGCACTTAGAAGAAAAAAAAAAACTGTCTCACTCTGAAAGTGTGTTCACTTTTCAGACCATTTTTCTTATCCCCAAAATGTTTCACAGAATGAATTTTTTTTTCTGTAATGATCTGATTCCAAATTTAACCTAAAGACCCATGGGAAGAAATTATTCATAAACAATAACAAAAAAAAAACACTGAAGCCATCAAACGAACAAAGAACAAGCGAATCTTTTCTGTGCAAAGTTCTTTTCAAATTTAAGAGGGGGAAGGTCCAGACATATTTCCCATTTATCAAAAGTATAGACAATACCTATATCTGTGCAGTCAAGAAAGACCTTACTAGGTCTGATCCAGATACTTGAATCAGTCTTTCATCTCGATTCTGATACAGATAACACCTGCACAGATCTCTTGCCTTCTTCAGCAAGTGATCAAAAACAATACAGAATAACACAGCACACAATGCTCCAGAAGAATAAATAGAACTTTATAGATACAGCACAGTCTAAGTCCATTCTACAAAAGCAGAGATTTCCGTAGCAATATAAATATAAATAAATAGGTATGTAATATACATGTGTGTATATATTCAAAGACAGAACACTATCACCACAGAGTCAGCCTTTTTCATTATTACACAAGTAAGTTAGCCCCAAAGGCATATTGCTCCTTCTCTTTTACCTTCAATCATAATCTCTGGTTTACATTCGCAAAGTGGAGTGATCCTTTCCCTGGTCTTCTAAATTTTGGGCAATAGACACAGGGATTCCAAAAGCTTTACCTTGTGTTACACATATGTTAAGAAAGTTGCTTCTAGATTCTTCTGACCTGTGCCCTATTAGGATGTCATAGGTTTCCTCTCCTTTTTCCTTCTACAGTTCTCAGTTGAAGCACATCTATATTGAACTCTCAAATTAAAAATAAAGGTTTTTAAAATTTTTAACTTTTTTTTTTATTTCAGCTAAATATGAAGATACAAATGATTAGGTTTTATTGTTTCAGTTTGTTAGGTAAACTTCAACTTGCAGTTGAGTCCTTCACCCAGGGGATGTGCTACATATCCTTACGTTGTGCCCATTAGGTGAGAACTTACCATCCCTCTCCCTCCTCCCCTTTCCCCTTTTTTCCTCCCCCTCCTCCTTCTTAATTTAACTTCGTTTTCTCTCAGGTGGGGGTGCAGTTGTTTATCTACTGGTTTTATACTAGTATTTAATTTTTCTATTCTTGTGATACTTTACCAAGAAAAATGTATTCAGTTCCATCCAGGTAAATACAAAAGATATAAAGTCTCTATCTTTTCATGCCTGAACAGTATTTCATGGTGTGCGTGCGTGTGTGTGTGTGTGTGTGTGTGTGTGTGTGTATCACAGTTTATTACTCCATTCATATGTTGTTCATATGTTGTTGGCCATTTGGGTTAATTTCATGTCTTGGCGATTATGAATTGAGTTGCTATGAACATTCTAGAGTGAATGTCCTTAGGGCAGAATGATTTTTTTTCTTCTGTGTAGATACCTAGTGATGGGATTGTGGAGTCAAATAGGTCTACTTTCAGCTCTTTGACAACTCTCTATACTTCTTTCCATAGAGGCTGTATTAGTTTGCAGTCTCACCAGCAGTACAAAAGTGTTCCCTTTCCATCACATCCATGACATCATCTGCAGATTTGGAACTTGGTGACCTGGGCTTTTCTCAGTGAGGTTGGATGATACCTCAGCATGGTTTAGATTTGCATTTCTCTGATGGTTAAGGATGAGGAGCATGTGGTCAAGTGCCTCTGGCCATTTGTTTTTCATCTTCAGAGAAGTTTCTGTTCATGTCTCCTGCCCACTTATGAATGGGATTACTTGCTCTTTTCTCTTTGATTAGTTTGAGTTCTCTGTATACGCTAGTTATCAGCCCCCTGTCAGATTCATAGCCTGCAAATATCTTCTCCCATTACAAAGGTTGTCTGTGCTTTAGTTGTTTTATCCTTAGCTGTGCAGAAGCTTTTTAGTTTCATCATGTTCCATTCATTTATTTTTGGTGTTGCTGCAATTGCCAAGGCGGTCTTTTTCATAAAATCTTTTCCTGGGACAATGTTGTTAATAGTTTCTTCCACACTTTCTTCTAGAATTTTTATCATTTTATGTTTTAAATTTAAGTCATTTATCCCACAAGAGTACATTTTTGTCAGTGAGAGGCATGAGTCCAATTTCAGTCTTCTACATGAAACTAAGCATTTCTCTCACAGCTAATGATTTTTAAGCCACAGTTGAGTTTGATTTTTAAGCCACAAAAAGAAAAAAAGAAAATGACACCTCCAGCTTTCATAAATGAAGGGAGAGCTGAGAGTCAGAGGTAATATGTCAGATAATTCTTTGGTGGCCCAAAAGGCTCAGATAATAGCACTAGGAGCTAGAACATAACATTCATTAGAAGACAGGGATGGTGGAATTAGGATCCTGCGAAGCATGGTGCTGGAACTGAAGTCCCTTGACCAAATATTTCTTAAAAGTTTGACTTTTTTACAAAAGGTTCACCTTCTCATAGGAAATAAATTATTAAAGACACTACTGGCTTAGGGAGTATCAGGAAAACTTGTCACAACTTAGAAATCCAGGTATTTTTTTTTTAAAGCCTTTGGTGAAAAATTTAAACCTGTGATTCACATGGGTATGTAATTACCAATTGATATTTCATATGAGGCAAGAAAACTCAGACAAAGCAAATAAATATAGAATTGTACTAAAACTTTGGGACAGCAAAAGAAGCCACTGGAATAGGAAAGCCACTCTGTGGCTGCATTTTGCTCACTGGTGTCACTATGAAGGGTGAGTGGGTGAAAGCCACTGTGCAGAAGAGAAGATTCCAAATAAAAACTGCATGTCATATAGTGGAAAAAATCAATACGAAAAAGCGCTAAAGCACCCTCACACAGACTAAAAACAGAAGACTAACTCAGTAACTCCATGTAAAAGAAAAGCTGAAAGAAAGAATAAATTAGGTGTGGTTAAATTATCATAATTTAAAAGAAGACAGATAAATTACAATGAATAACAGGGTATCATTTAAAAATATGGAGGATTGAAAGCAGTGAAATGGAAGTGATTTCTGTACGATATGTTCAGCTTTAAATAGCCATCATTAGTATCTGTGATTTCCTCAGTGGCTTATGGTGACATTTGCTAGGAGTAGGACAGGTGTGCCAGTCTCTGGGCCCCAGTGACAGTAGAGGCAGGCTGAACACGCCTGACCTTGGGATCCAGGGAAGCATATGCTAGCAGCCATGTTGCTAGATCCAGGTGAGTTGATTCTTGGCTCTCCAGGTTGCTTTTTCTGATGTCAGTAGTGGCAGCAGTAGGCTAGGAATGTGGGTGAGTTCTTGGGTTCGTGGGCAGCAGGTGTTATGTAGCAAGGATGGTAGTGGTGGCAGAACAGTCCCCTGGAACCTGAGAAGTCTGTGCTGGGGTAGGTGGTAGCAGGGACAGGATGGGCAGGCCGGTCTCCTAGCCATGGTGGCACTTGCAGGTGGATTCCAGCTGTGATGGTTAGCAGCAGGTTGTTTCAGCTGAGCTCAGACCCTAAGCAGAGTGCTGAAGTGTCAACAAGAGTGATGACCTGGGCTAGCAGACTGCCAGGTCCCGTTATAGCAATACAGAAAAGGGAATCATTAGAATTATAAATTTTGAATATAAAGCTTAAGAAACAGAATAAATAAATCTGAAAAAAAGATAGTGAATTTAGAGAATTTAAATAAGAAATCATAGATAGGTACAGAATTAAAACTTGTTAAAGAAAACATGGGACATTGAAAGTGAAGGCCCACTATATATTTAATAGAACTTTCAGAAGAACATGGGAGAAATAATTTTCCAAACAGTAACAGCTAACATTTTCCTACATTCAATAAACACTTAATAAAAAAATATTGACGATCCATACCATATTTTTCTCAGCATGAATAGAATTAAACTCTATAACAAGACTTTAATAAAAAAGAAATTCATGAGAATTAAGAAAAAATCATTAACTTTGTATGAACCCAACAGAGGCCATAAAGCTTGAATTGTTATCTTTAAAGTACTTAGAAAACAGTAGCTGTCAACCTAATTGTGTATTTAGCTGAACTCTCAGTGAAGGTGTAAGTGAATCAAAGAAATGTTTAGGAATTAATATAATCATAGACTAGGGTTCAACAAATTATTGTAAGATATACTTCAGAAAAAAAATAATGAATGAACCCAGCAAAAATGAGGATACAAGAAGCAATGATGCAGAATGAGTTTAAAGATTGTTTTGATATACAATAATACCACTGATTGTAATATTTAATAATTTAAATGATTATTGTCAATATCCTGGCAATTAGATACAATATGAAACTAAAATTGTAAACAAGTGAATCGATGAGTGGAAAGTCATCAGAAAAAACTCATCCAAATTTAAAAATACTGTGAAGCTTTAGGATATTTCATTCTTGATTCATTTTTATTTAAGAAACACATGTTTAATTTCTGCCTTATGTTTTATTAAAGATGATATAGGAGTATATAGCCTGTGGTCACTACTTTGTATGTTTTTATTTTGAAGGACTATTGCATCTTCTCATTTTTTTTTCTTTTTAGTATTTTTCTTGGTGGTGGTAATAGTGTCACTATTTTGTATTTTATTCACTTTTCTCAAAATCAAACAATAAATAGTACAAATGAGGTTACTCATTATCTAACAAAATATTTTTTGATGTCTTAAAACCATAACATTCTTTGTTCAAAGAAATCATTAAAGTGCAAAAAAGACAAACAATACAATTTGTCCTGTTCTTTATAAAGAGGGGAGGTGAATAGCTGTCCAGCAAAGGAGTCATACATACTTGGCAGTAATGCCATGTAGCTCAGACACAAATCATATTTTTGAAAGGTCACAAGTGGAAGAACATATGCAATCCCAAATCTGCACTTACCCGCTAGTGAGTCCAGGGATAGATTTCTCTATGACCCGTGGTACCTCTCCACAAGAGTGATGCCCCACACTCATGGAAAAGATAGAAGATCTAAGTGACTATAGACCAGTGGAAATCCTCTTATTGGAGAATTGATGTTATTAGAATGGAGCCTTGGGGTCCAAGGACTTGTCCAACCAGGTCATTCTTGAGGCAACTGCTGAGCCAGTTGTCTGCTAAATTCTCATGAAGGGGGAGAAAATGAACTTCCAGTGCCACAAAATTTGTATCTCTTCATCACATCTTCCTTCATTACTTTCATAGCAATAAAAAGCAATTTTTAAAACAACTTACGTGAACAAAGTGCCATCTCACATAGCATTACACCAGACTTGATGCTATGGGGCAAAGGTCGTGGTGGGGAAGGGGAGGGCTAAACCACACAAACATTTACCAAAAGAAATTATTGTTTCTAGGCTTTGGGGCTAAGATCAAGTCTAAGAAACTTGAGTAAGCTAGTCAATCCCATGACAGGAAGGGTACCTAAGTGCCATGTAGTTTACTTTTTTTTCCTTTTTGAGGAAATCCAGTGCTTCATGTTTAAATCTCAGCAAGGTGATGCTGCGGGGGCAAGTTGGTCATCAAAAAATCTGGTCACCTAGGTGCTGGCAAAATGTTCTCCCTTGATGGCACTCTATTTTTAAGAACAGAATGATATGCTTATTTTTTAAAGGTTACTTTCTTCTTCCTTTTCTTGGAGGCTGGAGGAGATTTTTCTCTCACCCACATCTGAAAGACTAGTGGGTCTTTTGGAAGTAAAACTCATGAAAGCCTCCCTAAGGATGAGTTCTTAAGAGTTTTTCACTCTCAAACTAGTCAGGATTCAGTCTATGTAGCAATTAGTAAATACCCTTTAAGAGTTCCTTGTAGTTGTAGCTTCAGCCACGGCTTCTGCTTGAATTAAGCTATGGGTCTCTCTGTTCACCTGTCTCTGTTTTGGGGGCTAGTGATTTACTCGATGCCTTAATCCCCTGACTTATCTGAAAAACATCTTTGATTTTTCTTTTCTTGTGAAGTAGAAAATTCATGAGGCAAGAACTGAAAGTCTTATTACCTTTTAAATACAAGCAATTCAAATTACTCATCAAGTCCACTAGTAATATTACAAGTAAGTGTTCACTCGTAAGTTTGGATTCAGTCTATCCTGGATTTACACTACAACTCTTGGCTGTCTAATGACCATCTTCACATCTCTTTCTCGTCCCCGGAGTGTGGAAAGGTGCCTGATCTCTTAAACACTGGGTGTTTCTATGAGAAACCTTTCTTCCTCTCCTCCTGTCCTCTTGTGACCCCTCATCATTATTGTGAAAGTCTGAGGCTTCCTTGGGCAATGGTATCCCAAGGGTTCAAAAACCTTGTTTTTCCAGATTTCCCCTCAGTTTTCATTTTCTATGTTAGAATTTGACTTCAAAATATTGGTGTATCCATGCACTGCCTTTGTTGCTACAGCTATTTCTTTTCTTTCTTTTCCACTTCTTTTGGATCTGGGAAGAGGACTTTTTTTCTTCTTTTGGTTTGAAAAAAAAATTTCATATCATGTTGATTTTTTTTCCTACTCTGTTTTATAATGACAGTGATTTTTCAACTATGTGAGAATGAGAAAATGGAATCTTATGCTCAAATATCCTAAAGTAATTTTAAAAACCTAATTTCAAAAAAGATATTTATTTTATTTATTTATTTCAGAACAATATTCTTTACATAAATGCTCAGTGAGTATAACTGTTTTGTAGCAAATCTTGCACAACTTTTCTCCTCAGTTTCTTTTTTTTTTTTTGACTTATGAATGAATAAAGTTATAGAGACTCGGAACATTGACATAATAAAGTCAAAAATGCCCTCATTTTGGAAAGAAGAGCTAATTTAGAGTCAACAGTTATGGAAATTAAATAGAAAGAGCTATCCTTTCACTTCAAGTTTTAGCATTCTACTCCAGGCCATATTTTAAGAGATTTAAAAAAATACATTCCTTTAAAAATGAATAACACTAAGCCAATGCAATCAATGGCAACAATAAAACATAATTGGCTGATCTGCAAAGTGGAAAAACTTTTGATTGCATATATGCAAGTTAAGATGTCACGAATTTATATGCCTACAAACCAAATAAAAAATTTCAACAAAAATGTTGTCTCAGTTCAAAATGGGTGAGGTGTGGCTAAGTGCGACATGAATGCAAAAGTTTATAACCAAAGTAAGTTTTTGAGTCACTGCTACTGGAGGCTTTGGTTGAAATAAAGATTGATTCAAATATATTTGATAAGCAACTTCCATAGGCCAGACATTATCTTATTGACTGGGGAAAGAATAGTCACCCAAAAATAAACAAGAAATACAGGCACGTAGACCAATGGAACAAAGCAGAATCCAAAATGAACCTACAGCTAAATGATTTCCAATAAAAGAGCCAAAACGGACAGACTCTTCAATACATGGTGCTGAGAAAATTGAATATCCTCTGGTGAAATAAATAAAACTGGACTCTAATTTCTCATCATTTACAGAGCTCAATTGTAACTTGGTCTTTACCTAACAAACACAAACAATGTAACTGACTCATGTGTACCCTTGTATTATTCTGAAATTTGAAAAAAAAATCAACTCAAAATGGATTGAATAACTCAAACTTAAGACCTGAAATTATAATACCATGAGGAACAAAAAACAAGGAAAAAAACTATAGGAGATTGGTCCCGCAGGTGGATGTTTAGAAACAACCTACCATATGCGGTTGTTAACTATAGTCACCTTGCTGTGTAATAGAATAGTAGAATTTATTTCTCCTATCTAACTATACCACCCTGAAAGCTCAGACAATAAAAGCAAAAATAGACAAATGGGATAACATCAACCTAAAAAGCTTCTGCACCGCTGAGGAAACAAGAGAGTGAAGAGACAGCCTACGAGTTAAGGAAAATATTACAAACTATGTTTATGACAAAGGTTTAATATCCAGAATATGTAAAAAACTCAATAGTAAAAAAATAAATAAATAAACCTGAAAAAAATATGGGTGAAAGACATTTCTCAAAAGAAGACATACAAATGGCCAAAAAGTTTCTGAAAAAAAATGCTCAGCATGACTACTCACCAGGAAAATGCAAGCTATAACCACAATGAGGGATCATCTCACCCTTGTTAGAATGGCTATGATGAAAAAGTTAGAAACCAGTGATGAGGTGGAGAAAGCGGAGCTCTCCTACATTGTTGGGCGGAAGGTAAGTTTGCACAGCCATTATGGACACCAAAAATGTCTTTTAAAAATATTAAAAATAGAAATACAGTAACCCAACAACCCCACTACTTGTTATATATCCCAAATGACATCAGAATGCTGAAGAAATACCTGCATTTTCATGTTTGGTTCAGCACTATTCACAGTAGACAGGGTATAGAACCAATTTCAGTGTCCATCAGTAGTTGAATGGGTAAAGAAGCTGCAATACATACACATACACACACACCATGGAGTACCATCAGCCACAAAAGTGAACAAGATTGTGTCATTTGTAACATCACAGATGAGCCTAGAGTTCATTACGATTAGTGCAATAAGCCAAGTACAGAAGGAAGAAGAACATATATCCTCACTTATATGTGAAATCTAATAGAAGTTGATCTCACAGGAGTTGAGAGTATATTAGCGGTCACCAGAATCTGGGAATGGTAGCGGGGAGAGAGGGAGTGAGGAGAAGTTGATTAATGGGTACAAACTTATAGTTCAATAGGAGAAATAAATTCTACTATTCTATTACATAGCAAGGTGACTATAGTTAACAACCGCGTATGGTATAATTCTAAATATCCAGGAGGGAGAATTTGGAATGTTCTCATCCCACAAAATTGGCAAGTGTTTGATGTGACAGATCTGCTCCTTTTACTGATTTGATCATTCCACAATACCTATAGGTATAGAAACATCACACTGTACTCCATAAATAGGAACAATTATTATGTGTTAATTAAAAACAAAATAAAACTAAAAAGTAAACATAAGTCACACTTTCAGGGTGTCAATGTTCTCACTGAATACTGAAGTGATAATGAAATAATACATATATACATTTCCAAGTGTTGTAAGGACTACAAAAACAGTGTCATGAGAAAGTGTGATAGAATTTTGACCTCCTTGGGAAGTGAGTGAAGGGTTTTTTAAGAAGGTGATAATTCACCTGAGATCTTAAGGGCAACAAAGAGTTAACTAGAAAAAAAAATAGAAACTGGAACTGTGGGTCTGTCAGAAGAAACATGGGTACAGTTCCAATGCCAGGCAAATATCATTAAGGGTGAAGAAACCGAATAGTTTAATTGAAGCAGAGGACATGGTCTCATGAATGAGACCAACAAGCCCAATTATAAAAGGCTTTGGAAATGTTGTCTCTTTTATGAAAAGCAAAGAAAAGCTATTAAAGAGCTTAAGTATGCAAAGAGTATATTGATCAAAATCATGCAACCAAAGAATAATTCTGGGAATCATGTTTAGACAAGATATAAAGAGAAAAGAATATATACATGTATAGTTTGCTAGGCAATTATTTCAATATTTAAATAAAATAAAAATAGTAGCTTTGACTAAGGTAGAGGGAATAGATGAAGAACAGTAAATCGATTGAAGAGATTTCTAGGAGGTAAAATTTACAGGGTTAATTATTGCAATCAGCATGTTCTGGGACAAAGAGAAAGCTTTTGAAAGTCCCTCTGGCTTATAACACCGCATAAGTACTTACAGGCTCATGGGTGTAGAAGTTAACTGCCACTTACTTGGTTTAATGAGGGCTTGTCTGAGCCTTCCCAAACTCTAGGCTACTGGTTAGGTTAACCATGTTCTTTGTGCCTTTATTCTGAGGCTTAAAGAACCTGCAGCTATCTTAGATGCTTTCTTTTCAAGGTATTTCACAAGAGCACAAGAAGGCAAGTAAATCCGCAGGCCTGGAGTGGGCAAGTGTGAAAAAAAATAGAGTAAGTAACATGGAGAATGGCGGGCACATGTCATCCTGACATAGAGGAGTGAGTGTAGAATTTGAACGGTCATTCAATTCACTAGAGCGACATATGTGTCATGGCAACTACGGGAGAGATAGGAGTCCAGAATGATCTCTACCCTGGCATAATATCTATGCGTTACTAGGTGGATGACAGCAAGCCATTTATGAATATAGAGAGCCATAAACAGGAACCTAATTGTACGAGTGGAGAAAAACAACTCATTTTGACAGGTTAAATTATATTTGCCTTTTAAAGATCTAAGGGAGAGCTCCAATAGATAGTTGAATGTACACCTTACGCTCAGAGAAGAGGTAGATGGGGGAATAAAATTAGGGACGGCATCTTTTGATAAGTGGTAATTTCATCTTATGTATGAACAATATATCCCAGGGACAAAACAACACAAAGAAGGCTAGAGCAAAGGATTTGTGTTGAGGAACTCAAATACCTTATATTTGAATAGAGAACAATACAGCTCTAAAGAGAATTTTCCAGAGAGGGAGGAGGCTCTGTTATATAAGCCAAGGAAGAGAGAGTTTCCAACTAGCTGATAGTGTTTAGATTAGAATTATTGTAGTTTTAGGACTCAGCCAGTAGTAAAAATGTGAAGGTAACACTTAAGAAAAATTTTAGAAGTTTTGCTTCACAAGAGATAAAATAGGGTAATACGTTAAGATACAGGAGGATAGTAAAATGATTCTTTTTCCTATTCTCTTCAAAGGGCAGAGAGTTAATTGTACTTAAAATCCAAAGGGAAATATCCATTTCAGAGAGTATAGCTGAGTTCACAGAAGGCTAAGGGCACAACCTCCTTGCAGGAGGTGATACATTTCAAGGCACATGATAGGATTTAGTCTCTGCTAAAGAAATTAAGAGTGAGACATATGAGATAAGCATTTAAAGAAACAGAGAAATGGGGTATTATTAAGCAATCCCCAATTTAAAGAAAAGAAACAAGATAAACAATTTAGAGTGAGAAGGAAGAAAATTTTGTCTTGACTTGGTTATGATTAACTTGGTGGATCATAAAATAGATACTGTATGTCTTCATCTATCTATCTACATAGATATAGATTGATACAGACATATTTTTTTTCCTCTCAGGCAAAACGGATATAGAGAATCCAAAGTAATCTATAAAATAACCTGTTCGAACTGCTAACTGAATTAGTAAGTTTATAAGTTCCAAGGCTATTTTTCTCATTTGGTTAAAAGCCACCCTATTAGAATGTTTACACCATCTCCTAGTATTCTTTTGGGGTGTTAAATCTTGTATTCCAGAAGATGCCCATAGATTGATAACCTCTAATTTATCCAACCTTAGTTTCATGATCAAGAACACTGGGACATATATTCCCATGCACAGTCTCCTAGATTTTCCTGGCATTCACTCATGAAAGGAGGTTATAGCTCCTTTCATTTCATATCAGATCCTGCTTATCTTTCAATAGGACATATTATATCTTAACTCCTTTAATTGGGATTTGGTCAAGGAAGGGAATTGAGGACATATTCTGAGGGGGTTCAAGTAATGTCTTGGGAGAGGTCAAGGTAACCCACTCAGCCAAGAGTTAGTGATGACATTTATTAGAAAATATTAAGTCTTTCATACAAGCACAGAGGGTCCTGAAGAATATGGACATTCAAGACTTTTGGGGGCATCAACCCAAATTTCTCATTTAATGGGTCAAGTTTCTGTTCTTTTCCATTCAGGACTCTGATCTCGACATACCAAATCGACCCATCATATTCACATTTAACTCTTTAGGAGCTCAGAGTGATGATTTATTTTGAAATAAGTCCTCAGTTTTCGTTGTTCTCATTTGGAAGAGATAAGGACTTTGAATATGCAACCAATGAGATTCTCTGGCTTTTAAATTTTGACTTCCTTGCCAATTAATTTCTCTCAGTATTTAACCTTTATCCAGAGTGCAAACACTGCTTAGCAATAGGAAACCACTTCCAGGTCCTTCTGATGCTGTATACACTGCACCAACTACAGGCTTATTAACCAGATAGGTTCTGTAGGTTTGCTATTAAGTTGGATTTTAATGTAAGTTGAAACAGATACATTTATCTATTTATTACCTGTCACGGCCACTGTTTGTAATGTGAGTCATACATTCAGTCAGGTGTTTATAACTCAAAGACTTATTGTAATAGCCTCTGTACTTAAGTGTGAGTTTTATATAACTCAGATGTTTGTAACTCAGGAACTGCCTGTAACACATGTTCTTCCAGCAATACCCTACACCTGTTCACCCAAAGTGAAAAATTTTAATAATCGCACATCTGTCTTGTGCTAAGACCTCTCTGTATTCCATCAATAAGAATTACCAGGGTGGGAATCTTGCTTACAGCTTGGCAATGAGTGACACAGTGATAACATCTCACTTACTTCTGGACTAATTCTGATATCCTTTGTCCCAGACCACATTTCCTGGGATGCATCCCTATCCTAGACCACATTGCCTGGGATGAGGCTTATTTGGTCATATTCTAATAGTTTAGCAAAATGTAATAGCCAAATATTGCCTAGCCATTTTTGGTTTTTTGCTAAAATTAACTGGAAAAAAAATCTTCTTATGCCCAGTATTTTTTCACAAATTTTTATCACATATAATTTGAATCACTGATGCTGAGTGATAAAGAATGAAGTGTTCAATAGTATTAGGTGACTCAGGGATCCTCTCTTCTCCTCCATTCCTTTAATCCAACCATACACACCAATACACAGACACCATTTACTATACAGGTTTAAATGAATATCCAAAAATCTAACTCTTTTAGCAAAATAGGATTTTAAACATTCCACCCAAGCATTTTACTATGATAGGAAGTAATCAGTAGTTTAAACACACCAGAGTCCTTTTTAAGAAGCCAAAGTTTTGATCTGACAAGAAATATTAGCAGTTTATAATTATAATTTAATATTGATTTCACAATAACTCATTTTTTATATCTTTAATTTCCTAGCACAACCAAACCTAAAATTTTCCAACACTCAACAAATGAGTAAATCATCAATGAGCGATTATCATATAGCTAAAGATTAGAATATTAAGTTTTAATTATTCCTTGAGACATCCTACTATCTGCTCCAACCTTGACAGTGCTATTGATGTTTGCAAAATCGAACATAGTTTTAGATTTTCTCATAGTACTTCCCTCCCCTGGTGCAAAGATGATTATTTTGTCTAATATTCCATACCAAATAAATAGTAAAGTATAATTTATTTGCTGACTTATTGTATTTAATTTTTCAACCATATTTCTTTAACACTTGCTAACACTAGAGAACAATGAAGTTGGAGATGGTCATCAGTCCTCAAAGATATTACCAAAAAACTGTCATGATTGGCAATAAACAAGGACATCATTACAGTAAAGGCATGATTAGGTTAAGAAGTAAAGTTGATGTTGTAATGGGGGCATAATATCAAGGAAATTGATTATGAATCAAGATTAAGGAAGGCACCCTTAGGAAAAGATTAGAAGGAATTACTAAATTGTAGAGCAAGGGGTTAGGGAGGAAGAGTCTCTCCCAAAGAAGGCATTTAGCAAATTCTTTCATTATAACTTATGTTTACTTAGGCTTTTCATCTTTCTTACTGGAGTACTGATTTTAACCCACAGCAGAAAGAAACAAAAGATTAAAGGAACTTCCTGTCTAAAAATTTCTTTGCAAAAAACTGAATATGCTTAGATACCTCTTTTGGGCTTTCCTATTTCAATTGAGAGTTGCATCATAACCTGAAAAACTGTAGATTCCTACTCCACCAATAGAGATCAACAAAGCATCTTGAAAGAAGTTTAAGGAAAGTAAAATTTGGGGAATAAATGTCAATGTGGAATAATATGCTGATGCTGAAGATGACCATAAATACAATCATATAAAAATATCTGGCCTGTTATTTGTAATCCTGTATTGGGGGCAAAAGATATCCTGGAAGCTCTGTGAATGGCCAGCTACGTGATCTCCATGACACAAAGATCCACACGTAGCACTCTCATCTCTCTAATATCCTGGGATTTCTCTCTTTTGGGGCATATCATCAGATGTGTGTCCTCTTCCTTTCATTAACTCAATTAATACTTTTTCTAGAGCATCTCTCATTCAAAGCGTGTTCATGGTGATATCAAAATATTACTCTTTGTTTTCCCTCTCCCTTGCCCCTATCAACTTCCTTCTTAAAGCTTCCATAGCACTCCTTGTCCAATACTTAGGAACAAATTTAAGTTTTCTTTTTGTCTAGATAGAGGTCAATAAGTATTCTCAATTATTTAAGGTTATACAAGATTGAATAGACACGTATATTTGACTGATTTTTATTCTTCCTCATTCTAAACATATGTTACTTTATTTAATTTTTAAGTGAATTCTCAGTTCCAAATTGATCAATATTATCCATGTAAAAGGATTCTACCACCATGTAAAAATTAATAGGGTGACATCACGTATACTAACTTCAAAATCTTGCTCATGGAAAAGGCTTGAGTGATCTACTCATGTAATTATCTTCACAGGAAAATAAAGTTCTTTTCAAGTGTCATGAATAAAAGAAAATGTTCTTTGAGACATTTTCACACTCTTAAAATTGTAGCTAAAGAAAAGAAATCAGAGGTGATTGTCTATGACTATGATTTTAAAGACATCAAGTATTTTTGCTGGCAAAGTTGCCTAAGTGGAGGGTTATAATGACTATGACTGCAGAACTGAGATTACTAATGCACTTTCAAACTGTTCAGAAATATTTCTTTCAGCATTGTAGTTTACTCTTTAGACCTGAAAAATTCATTTAAGTTGAAATATTTTTGTTTGTTTTGAATACATTTTTTCTGTAGTTTTATTGATTTAGATTACTTTTTATCACCTCTTGGTTGTTCAAGAGTCATTCATTTTGAAATAAAAGTAAATCTTCAAAGCTTCAGATTCAAGAAAAAACATGAAAAAGAAACTTCTACTGTTTTATTATGTAATCAAATTCTCACTGTTGCCATCCTCAAATGTAGTAAAAGTGAGCTCACCACGGTCACCTTAAACTTCCTGATTTTTGAAGATAATTTCATTCGTATTCCTTTCCTTCCTTTACTACTAAAAAGTGTTTCACCACTTCATTTTAAAAACCCTCTTTTCTCTTCAGAGGAATGACTCCATTCTCATTAATCTCATTTGTTAATACCTCTGTAGATGGTTCCTCATCCGTGTGCCCTGTGAAGGGTGATATCACCCCAGAGGTCTATACTTGACCCTTGTAGCCTCTCTATAATCTCTGACTTTGAAATTGTCTCTATCCTCATGGCTTGAACTGCAATTAATGTACTGGGGAAGCTTGATTCTGCATACATAAAATCACAGCACTTATTTCAAATATCTTAGTAGATATGTACAGTTCAGCCTTTTTAAAAATAAAATTTCTATCTTCTCTTACCAAATTTATGTTCTTATATTATATATCTAAGGCCATTGCAGCATCATCCAACTTTACAGTTACATTGGTTATATGCCTCTTCCCCACCAGCCATCACATCAGTTTATATAATATGTTGAGTCTATTTTTTAAACATCTTCCAAACTATACTTTCTCATACTGTCAATCACTCAATATAGGTTCTTCTTATCTCTTATTTGCTGCCATGATTTGAATGTTTGCCCCCATTCTTAAAACTCATGTTGAAATTTGGTTCCCGTTGTGCTGGTATTAAGGAGGTGAGTCTTAGGAAAGAGACAGGACAGAGCTTCAATGAATAGAAGTAATGTCATTATAAAAGGCCAAATTTGGTCCCCTTTTACCTCTTTGCTCTTCTGTCTTCTGCCAGGTGATGACAAAATTCCCCCATTGGAAGAATTCAGCATTCATAAGTCTTTTAATCTGAATCTCCAAACCTGCCAGTGCCTTCATGTTAGACTTCTAAGCCTCCAGAACTGTTATCCAGTACATTTGTATTAACTATAAATGACTTAGTCTCCTGTACTCTGTTAACCTGACCAAAACAAACTAAGACACTGGGACATCTGAAAAGACCTTCTCATTATTTCCTTTCTTTTCCACTCATCTTCTATATTCTCTCCAGAGTGATGTTTCTAATACTGATATTTGATATATTCATTTTATATCCCTGATATGCTTGGGGCAACAAATATATGTATATGCTGAAGTGATTCAGCCCTGTTTTCTCTCCTAGAACTCCACAATCTGTAACAGAATTCCACGGACAGCACAGATGATAATGATAATGAAATTGCTGCTATGTGTTGCCTGGAGCTTTTATCTTTTAGGAAGGGATAGAAATAACCTTGAAGCAGATTGTGGATGTTTTGCAAATATCCACTTGAATGATCCCCTTTAATTATGTAAATGTTGAGTGAGCCGCATCCAATGACCTCCAGAGAAAGAGGGAGAAGAACCTTGGTGACTTTATTAAGGACATGACCTGAGATGCAAAAGTATTCCAGGCGATGGAGTATAACATCTGCAACACCTTTCACAGATATAAGTTTTTATTTATTTACTTATTTTGAGACAGAGTCTCACTATGTCACTCTTGGTAGAGTGCTATGGCATCACAGCTCACAGCAACCTCAAACTCTTGGGCTTAAGCGATTCTCTTGCCTCAGCCTCCCAAGTAGCTGAGACTACAGGTGCCTGCTACAACGCCCAGCTATTTTTTTTGTTGTTGAAGTTGTCATTGTTGTTCAGCTGGCCTGGGCCGGGTTCAAACCTGCCACCCTCAGTGCATGTGGCCGGTGCCTTAACCACTGTGCTATGAGTGCCGAACCAGATATAAGCTTTTTGAGATGTAAGGAACAAAAGTTCCAGAATCTGCCCTCCAGATTTGAAGTTATGAGGACTATCAGGGTTGAAATAACTGTCCCTAACAAGTACACAGATGCTTAGAAGAGCAACAAGTTGCCTGAAATAAAATTACTCCAAGAAACTGAGTTTGGATGCCTGAGGCTCAACATTGAGGCCTTAAAATAGATCAGATTATTTTTTTCTTTTATTTGTAAGCCTTCCTTACAATATCCACTAGAGAGCCCTGTGTTGTATCATCAAAGATAACCAATTAAGTATCATATTAGCAATAATATATACAAACCCCTGAGAGCTTGGTTTCTTGTTAAGTTACTCCAGGACCTCAAAGAGAATTTACCTCTTAAAAAGAAAGTCTTGGACGTGAAATAGCATGGCAATTTTCAGAGAATCAGAGCCAATGATGTTAAGTGATGGGGAAGCCTAGTGGATTTCCACTGCCTCCATAGCTGACTTTGAAGCAGCTTGATCACTTTTTTATGTTGAAGATTTGGGATTGAAAACTAAATTTATGAACTTTCCCTATAAAAATTTACCAAGATTGCAAATCATGTAAGTATTGGCTTCTTTACCACAACTTGCTGTGGGAAGAAAACATCTCGAATTTTTGGTAAACAATTAATTAGAAACCCCGATTTTGTGCCCTTAGTCAATTATAAGTAATTACTTCTTTCCCACTTAGACTAATTCTTCATCTTTTTCTGAATTTGAATGTCTCCCCATAAAGTGACTTTAAAGGGTAAGCTTAAAGGTCTTTTTGAAATTTCCTTTTCAAAAAGCTTTTTAGAGATATATGTTCTCTTGATGAAAAGATTATTTAAAAAGCCAGCATGCCTTAATATTCCTAATAGGTTTTATGATGATTTGTGTGGGAACAGCAAAGGGACGCTCACTTTATTTTCTATGTGTGCCCAGGTATTCTCCTAAGGAGTGCCAATGTTCTGGAAAGGAAGCAGAGGAAGGAGCCCACAGGCACCGTGAGGAAGAGACAATTCAGGGCTTCAAGGGACTTTAAATAAGTTGAAAAAAATTTGTATGTATAAAGACAAAAATTTAAATTTAATATCTCTAGCTCAAAGAAATATATTTTGTGCCTGGGGTCAACTGCATTCTGAGTTTGAGGGGGAAGACTGAGATCTCCTCTTACACAACTACAATTGCATTGTAACCACATGGAATTAGTAGTACCATTGGGAGATTTTGTCTTGAGAGAATGGGGAGGAAAGGAAGGGAGAAAATCTCCAGATCAAATGAAAGCTGATTTTTGGAGAAGGATTTGGCAAATCAGAGCTCTGTGACGATGAGTGTGAACTTACAGAACAGAAAAGCATTTTAACATATGAAATGAAGTTATCTCAGTATTTATCAGAAATGAGAACTGAAATATGCTTGCTGACACCCAGAATGGTTTTCCTGCAGCTACCAAACTATAAGAATCTCATAATGTGAAGAATAAATAGGCTAAGGAGTTTAATCTCTGGGGCACGGAAGCTGGTGGAGTCTTTCTTATGACACAGTCATAAAAATCATCATATTATTCAATATTTAGGTGTGATTTATTCATACAGGGAAAGAAGAAAAATTTAGGTTAAAAAATAAGTGGAAATTTATTTCTGGTGCAAAAACAGGTCTAAAACGTGCCCTTTGAGCTAAAGAAATGGAGAGTTTGGCACATAAGTGAGGCTTCATGGAAAATAGTTGGCATTGGGATGTTTTTTCTTCTGAACATTTCATGGCATTGTGTAGTGTCTTCACACCAATGGCCCAATATGGTTTAAGAAATTTTGTAGTCATTAGGGAGAGAATGAAGGAAAGGGACAATTGGGAAAAAAAGTACGTCAATTGAGAAGATAATAAATCAGTATAAGAGAAAAGTTAGTAAAATGAGAGTCAAGCTAAAGCCATGAAGTAAAGCCTAACTAATGGTGCCTTGCTGGAATAATTCTGTAAAAATAAATATATAAATGTTGAGCATTGGAAGTCATGGCTCAAACTTTCATACTCAATATTGAGGGACTCAATATTTGAGTTCCACCACAATTTATTTGATGAAGCCCTGAACACCAGTGTTGATGTATTTGGAGACAAGACATCTAAGGAACTAGGTAAGTGTAAAAAAGGTCATAGGGTAAGGTCCAGATACAATAGGATTAGGACTTTTATGAGCAGAGAAATCTGAAAACTCACTCTCACTCTCTTTCCCCCTCTCCCACACAAACATGTGTGAAACACATAAAGAAAGCTGTTCTAGAAGCCAGGAAAGACCCTCCACCATTAACTTTGACTAGAACTTTGATTCTGGACTTCTAGGCTCCACAGCTGGGAGAAAACCACTTCTGTTGTTTAAGCCAAGCCCCCTGCTGGCCGCAGGTGTGGTTACACCAGTCCAAGCAGACAAATATACAGTTGTAGGTGAAAACCAATGATTCTCTGAGGAATACAGGGTAATTATTCTTGATATAGGAAAGCAAGATGACCTCAGGGTAGCTCAGTGAAAAACACGAATGATTTCAGAGATTTCTGTGTCAGTTTAGGTTTAGGAAAGGTGACCACCCTAAAAAAAATACCCTCAGTGATATAAGAGGGTAAATACTGCTAATTAGAGTATAAATCACAATAGGAGTCCAATGAAACAAACTTAGATTAAGGGGAGGGGGAAGGGAAGGGAGGTGGGTGGTTTGATAGAGGGAGGGCAAATGGTGGACCTCACTTATGAAGCAGATTGCAAGGGTACAAGTGAAATCTGTCAAGTATTGAACACAAATGTTTTAACACTGTGGTTAAGTAAATGAGGTAAAAGCTATGTTAATTAGTAGGATGTAAGCACTCCAATTTGTACAAATAATCAACACACTGAATCCCACAAAGGCATAAA
>CAUYTI010070227.1:0-29935 GCA_963575145.1 Galago senegalensis
CAAGCGAGTCTCTTGCCTCCGCCTCCCAAGTAGCTGGGACCACAGGCACCCACTACAACGCCTGGCTATTTTTTGGTTGCAGCCGTCATTGTTGTTTGGCGGGTCCGGGCTGGGGATTCGAACCCGCCACCTTAGGTGTACGTGGCTGGCGCCTTAGCCAGTTGAGCTATAGGCGCCGAGCCTTTTATAATTATAATTAATATATCACAATAATTTTAAACATATTAATTATGTCATAATATTTAATTTATAATTAGAAATAATTTATAATGATGTATAATTAATTAACATTATAATAATGTTAACATTTTTATTTTATATAACTACTTAAAAATATTTCCTTTGGGCAACAGAAAGTTACCATTACTATTTCCTTTACTCTAATTCATTATTCCTCATGTTTCTGGCCAATTACCTTTAGCTAGAATTTCTTTATTAAAAGAACTAAAGAATAGACTTTGAGAAATTATTTTTCATATCAGTTTTACCAACACCATATTACAAATACAGTAATCACCTTTCCACCTTCTTAAAAATTCTTCACCTCCAAAACAGGAATTGCAGAGGCAGCAATACTGTTAAGGATCATATACCTATCATAAGGTAGTGACAAGCAACAGTGGAATAATTTATTAACATCCTCCTAACACGAGGTTAGTGGTATTGACATTTTAATCACAGAGCTACAGCTATCTGCATGTGCTCTAATGCTACCATAATTTTTAAGATAGCCAGAAAAAAAAGTTCAAACAAATTATATAACATTCTATCTAGAAAAATCTCTGGGACAGCACATTCTAGGATGAGAAAAAAAAAAACACCACCCCTTTGTCATTGTAATGCACTGAAAAAAAGTCTAGGAGCCTGACAATTTGGATCCCAGCTTTCCCACTTGTTTGACAGGGTTCAAGTCATTTAGTCTTATCTCTATGGGAATGATGCTCCTTTTTCAGATTGTGAGAATTTAATAATAATGCATAGAAAGGGCCTAGTGGATAATAGAAATTGATTAAATTTAACTGATTACTTCCTAGAAGCCAATCAAAATATTGTAACATTTATTTTCTGGGTAGATTTCATGAGTTAAGTTTTAAAAATCCCCTTCAGGGCTCTGAGTGCCGGTCACATACACTGGGGCTGGTGGGACTGAATCCAGCCCAGGCCAGCTAAACAACAATGACAACTACAAAAACAAAAAAAATAGGTGGGTGTTGTGGCAGGCGCCTGTACTTCCAGCTACTTGGGAAGCTGAGGCAAGAGAATTGCTTAATCCTAAGAGTTTAACGTTGCTGTGAGCTGTGATGCCATCATACTCTATTGAGGGTGACACGGTAAGACTCTGTCTCAAAAAAAAAAAAATCCTTCAGGAGAACCATACACATTTTTATTAATCATATTTATACTATACTAGTAATAATACTAGACACATAAAAATGCAGACGTTTCTCAACTTACAATGGGCATATGTCCCAACAAATCCATCATTAAATTGAAAGTGTTAAATCAAAAATGCATTTAACGGCTTGGCGCCTATAGCTCAACCAGCTAAGGCGCCAGCCAGGTACACCTAAGGTGGCGGGTTTGAATCCCCAGCCCGGACCCGCCAAACAACGATGGCTGCAACCAAAAAATAGCCTGGCGTTGTGGCGGGCGCCTGTGGTCCCAACTACTTGGGAGGCTGAGGCAAGAGAGGCTGAGGCCACGGCACTCTACCCAGGGGGACAGCTTGAGGCTCTGTCTCAAAAAAAAAAATGCATTTAACATACCTAGCCTACTGAACATCATAGTTTAGCCCAGCCTACCTTAAATGTGCTTAGAACAGTTAATGTTAGCCCACTGTTGAGCAAAGTCATCTAACACAAAACCTATAATAAAGAGTTGAGTATCTCATATAATTTATCAATGTTCAACTAAATGTGCATGGCTTTTGCACCATCAAAGAGTCAAAAAAATCCTAAATTAGGGACTGTCTGCAAATGAAAGACTTTACTATAGCAAAAGAAAAATGAGACAAAATGAGTTTCTCTAAATGATAATGTCAAATCCAGACTTAATATATATAAAGAAGTACACATTCTGACATATGAAAAGGCATTTTATTATTACTATTTTACTATACAACATATTAATGAATATACCAGATTGCATTTTCTCAAATGGCATATGAGGAACATTTCTCTCCAATTCCCTGGAAAACCTCAGTATCATCTGTCCTTTGGAGGATTCAGTTTCTTACGGAGTGTGATACTGTCCACGAAGATACCAACGGTGCTTAGTAGTAAAGAACATTTTGCTAAGTTGGTCTATCATGGGTCCTTGTTCAAGCCGTTCACTTTTTTCTGCTAATCTGGTTTAGCACTTGATCATGTGTTTCTTCATTATTACCCACAGGATCTGGCAGAGGAATAGGTTTTGGGTGTTCATATCGAATGTCCACACAACGGTGGTAGCATACTATGGTCCTGCCATCAGATGCCAAAGCAAGCTCTACTTCGCAATTATAGTCATCTAGTAGAAAAGAATATATAGATTTATGACAAACACAATATAAAGCTCCATTTTGGATTGGAAATAAACGTTTCAAGATACTTCTCTTTGATATTACCCATTTTACTGCTGCTCCAGCCATGGTGTATCAAGATACTTAAGAAAAAAGATGTTTTAAAGAAACACTGCTTTTAAAATCTGCTGCTAAGAAAAATGAGTTTTCATCCCTGGACAGTGCCTCACCGTGAGCCTGCTATCTTGTTTCCCACCCACTTTGCTTTTTACTGCTTTAGTTTCTGTGGGGAGTGATTGTCCTTCTAGGGCCTGCTCTAGCCCATGAGGGCTGCTTCGCAAGTGTGCCTTCCCATGTTATTGTTGGTGTAACGTCCTGTGGCCCTCGGAGCAGCCCAGCGGTTAAGTACAAGGCCCTGCGTCAGGCTGGCCTCCTGTTGGCTGCAGGGCCTGTGGCAAGCTCTTTAACCTTTGGTCTCCTCTGAAGGTGAGTGTGGTGCTGCAGGATTAATGTGATGGTCCGTAGGTAGAGAGTGCTGACCCAAGGCTGGCGGCTACTGTGAGGCTGTCTCCTGTCCTGTTCGTCCTCGGCATTGTCCTTCTATTCAGTTACTGACAAGACGCACTTGAGTTTTTTCAAGCAGTACTTTTCTTCCTCCTCACCCCTTGTTAGTTGTGGGGTGGCCACATGACTTACTAATAGACATGTATGTTGGTCTAATAAAGAAACCTGTAGCCCTCTGTTTGGGAGTTTGCCTCTAGACTCAGTTGCTTTTGGGTGAGGGTAGAATTTTGGTGATAGTCATGGAATGGTGACCCTTGGAAGGAAGTGAGATGTGAGTTCTAGGTACATTTGCTGGGATGGAAATGGTGAGGTCTCTGTGTGTGCACGACTTAGATTGAGGCGCAGGCCCCTCCTCGGCCTGTCCTTTGCCTCTGCTTCTGGCTGCTCCCGGGCCTCCTCTTCTGCAGGCCTTCCCACCCAGGGCTCTGGAGCTCACGGGGGGGTGAGGTGGGGGGGGGACTGCAGGTGGGAGAGTCCCTCTGGGGATTATGCTTTGTCACTGGAGATGTGTGGAGGTGCCAGCCAAGTATGCCATGATAGTGACAAGGAAAAGGCCCCTCTCCTTGGCATCCCTCCAAAGTGAGGGCACGACTGGGTTTGAGCTACACGCTATCAGAGCTGGAGAAGAACCTGCTCAGTGTAGTTTTGTGGCCGTCATGGACAAGGGAAGAGACAAGGAAAAGACAAGGGAAGAGACTTGCTCAAAGACACAAAGCTACGTGGAAAACACTTGGAACAGGGCTTGGTTTTATAGTTCATGGCACATTCTAACTTGTCATTGTTCATCAGCCACATGTTTTCATACGCCAGTAAGTGCCTGAAAGATTAACATTCATATTTGTATAATGCTCTGTGGTTTCACTTAATAGCTAATATCGATTGTTTTCCTTGTGCCAACTGCTTTCTGTAGATTTGTTTAATCCTCACAAGAGCCCTACAGTCTGTGCCATTAATTATTTCCATTTCACAGATGAAGAAATAACTTAGAGATAAGAAGTCCCCTGCCCAAGGCCACAAAGCAAGTACGCAGCTTAGTTGGAATTCAAACCCAATCTGGTCTTAACTAAAGAGCACATAATTCTTGAGCTGTGTTGCAGCCAGGCCAGCCTCAGAGGGGAACTTCATTCCATAGGTTATGAAAGTGAAGCTCAGGGAAGCTCAAGGACTGGGTCAGGGTTCCACAGCTGCAGAGCAGTCTGAGTTCCACTTACCCTGCACTGCTCTGGATTTTGCCTTCCATCTGCTGACCACGCAAGATCCCCTCTGGCCATCTCTGATGTGACAGTGACCAATGGGCCTCTGGCATCAAGCACCCAGCCCTGTCTGGCTCTGGAGGCCTCTATTCTGGTTCTGTTGGTACAGGGAGCACTGCCCAGATGGTGTTTATTCTCGCATGACTACTGTGTGTGTATGTATATTTGTTGATTAAAAATATTACTTGCTGTATTTTATGGTAACATTAAAAAATATTACAAATTTCTCACCGCCAACAAGAATCTTGCCAGTGTTTTCCTTAACCCTTTACTTACTAAGCAGTGTGATTCTGTTCATGCTGCCTGGGCTGAGACTAATAAATCAGAACCTCTAGTCGCCTGTGCAGAACACCCGTCGTGGCTTCCTCTTGTCCTTGGACCAGATTTGAACTTCTTACCTTGGTCTGTCAGGGCTGCCCTATCTTTTCTTTGCCCTTCCTCCGGCTCGATCATCTGGTCCTCTTCTTTTCGTTCACTTTCCTCTTGCCATCGTGACCCTGTCTGGGGCTTGCCAGACTCAGTCCTTCCTGGAGATGTTGCACCACTTTTCTCCTGTGCTGGAACCAGATCTCAACACCTAAGTGTGGCTGGGGCTTCTTGGCCAAAGGTGGAGTCTTGACATCAGTGTCACTGCTAAGCAGCCTCTCCAGCTGTGTGGCGTCTGTCCTCCGTGCCCTGGCCCTGTGTGCTCCCATCACTTTAATGCTATCATTTCTTCATTCATAGCACTCATCATTATCACTAATGCACTTCATTGATTTTTTTTCAGATACATAAAAACATTTCCGAAATGCAGAAGTCCCGTAATAGGTGGAATGTTAATTCATTTGGGTGTCTTGCCTTTCATCAGGCAGTATAAAATGATGGTGTGATTTATAATTTATGGTTATTAGAGTAGATGAAATAGGGCAAGTGGGGTGATTTGTTAGCTTGCCTGTTGTTTCTTATGCCCCATTAGAAGGTGAGCTCCATGGAAGCAGTGACTGTATTCTTCACTGCTATTACCTTCTGTTTCCAGAGCATCACTACCACATCATGGGTGCTTAGTAAGCAAACAGTTGGTGAACGGGGAATGTGTTGTCCTACGGTGCCCTTGTTTGTTTTCCTCCTGCAGCCAACAGGGGGCTGCTTCCTCCGGCCTCCCTCTGCGTGGGCTGCACTCCCAGAGCTGCCTCTGCATTGTCAGGGCCTCCTCCTCATTGTTAGTCCCTGGGCCGGGACTAATGCAAATTAGGACGTTGCTAGCTGTGACTGCCTCTTTTATGCCAGTCACATATGCCATCCATGCCTTCCCACTCCCTCATTGATCCCAGGACCACTAACATTTGGTCCTTAACGCTGACCTCCCTCGGGACACATGCCCCGTGTCTCCATCCCTTACAAGACGGTACATTCCCATGGTCTGCTCTGAGGTGGGGGGCAGGTTCAGTGATGTGCTGGTAAATTTCTCCCCACTAGAAAGGGGGACAAATCCAGTATGTCTCTTATTTCTTCATTGCTCATCAAAGAATCCATTACCAAAGCCCGGTCCTAATGCTTTACCCCCATTTCCTTCTAAGAGTTTTATTTTTTTAGCACTTATATTTCAGGGGTGTCTAATTTTTTTTTTTGTCTGCTGCACATTGGAAGAATAAGAGTTGTGTTGGGCCACACATTAAATACACCAACTCCAGTGAAAGCTGATGAGCCAAAAAAAAAAAAAACAAACAAACAGTCTGTGCATACTTCTTGTGATATCTGACAGCAAAGATAAGCAAAAGAAATCCTCAGAAAGCCATCGTGTGTGTGGCCCAGGAGCTGTAGGTTGGACAACCCCTGATTTAGGGCTTTGATCCATTTTGACTTAGTTTTTGTGTATAGTATGAGAGGGAATTCAACTGCATTCTTTTGCAAGGGCATACCTGGTCGTCCCAGGAACATTTGTGGAAGAGGCTTTTCTTTCCCCATTGAATTATCTTGGCACCCTGTTGAAATCCATTGTATTATATGAAGTCTGACGAAAAAGTTTGTGAATTTGCCACCAGGCACTTACATTGGCTACACTATACAAATAGCTCAGTGAGGGTTTATAATCTTGGTATATCAGTGTCTCATAGCTGTGTTTATGATGAAGTGTACTGTGCCTTGCTGAGAGGCGTTCATTATTGTCTCAGGGTTTTGTGTGTCATATGATGACAGCTCTGATAGCCATTCCAGAAAAAGGGTTCCAAAATTGCCTTGAAGGGGGACTAGGTGCTTCCTAAGGGGAGGACTTTGAAGGTGACCGTAGTGATATTTAGCAATGAGGCATGTAGCACTTTTTATAGGATGGGTTTACGAACTTAATTGTCAGACTGTGTCTTTGAAAATTCAAACACATTCGTACTTGCAAATATGCTTGTATCTGGATATTCATAGATTCAAATTCAGCTACATTTATCTGCATTTTTATAATTGTATCTTTTACAAAATTAAGATATACAGAGAGTTCTGGGGCTTTTTAAATAATCAGCAATATATCCCGTGATGGTATATACATTCTCCCTCATTCTTTTTTAATGGTTCCATGATATTTCCTGGAACATATATGCTGTGGTTACTCTGACCAGTTCTCTGTCGTTGGGTGTTTATGTTGTTTCTGACTTTTTCCCTAATTCTCTCCGTTGGCACAGCGAGTGTTCTTACACAGGTCTCTGTGTACATGGGGGAGCACTTTCCACGGTTAGATATCGGAGAGTGGAATTGGTTTTGTGCCTTTTTAATGTCTTCCCCTCAGCTGTGCTTTGTGATGCCTGGCACATATTAGGCACTTAATAAATATTTACTAAAGTGAACTCTTAGGGGCTTTTATCCTGGATTTATCCCTAGCTTGCTATTTCATCTCAGTAAACTGTTTTATGACACCCGTAGGCCTATTTCACTTCCTCTAAAGTGAATGAAGGTTTTGGTATCCAGTCTTCATTAGGGGAAGGAGGAATGAGTCAAGCAGGGTTTTCACTTTTTCTCCTAGAGTGGCCCTGGAGGTGGAGGTGAGGGAGCAGCAGCCCTGACCTTCAGAGCACTGGCACACCTTCAGGGAGCGCAGGCGGGAGGCACGGTACTTCCTGAGAGGCACGTGTGTTATCTTGGGGGTTTAAAGGACAGAGAGAAATGACACAGGCAGACCTTGGAGATGCTGTGGGTTCCATTTCAGACCAATACAGTACAGCAGGTTTCAAAGCAGGTGACAGGAATATTGTGAGTGCCCAGTGTGTGTATGTTACATTTACATTACAGGTAGTCTGTGAAGTATGCAGTAACATTGTCTGAAAAATAATGTACGTACCTTAATGGAAAATACTGCTAAAAAATGCTAAAACGATCAGCCTTTGGTGAGGGTCTTGTCTTGATGGTAATGGCTGCTGACTGATCAGGATGGTGGCTGCTGAAAAGGGTGGGGTAGCTGTGTAGTTTCTTAAAATAAAACAACAGTGAGGTTTGTCACATCGATTGACTCTCTTTCCTGAAAGATTTCTCTATAGCGTGGGATGCTGTTTGATGGCTTTTTACCCAAAATAGAACTTTCAGAATTGGGGTCAGTCTTCTTATACCCTGCTGCTGCTTTATCAAGTGAGTTTATGGAATTTAATCTTCTACATTATTTGCCGTCATTTCAAGAGTGTTCACAGCATCTTCACCAGGAGTAGATTCGTCACCAGAAATTATTTTGTTTGTTGAGCCATAGGAAGCAAATTCTCATTGTTTAGGCTTGCTCACGAGATCTCAGCCGTTTCTAGTGCTAGTTCTCCTGCTGTTTCTGCCATGTTTACGGTTACTTCTTCCCCTGAAGTGTTGAACCCCTCAGAGTCATTCAAAGGGTTTGAAATCAACTTCTAAACTCCTTTTAATGTTGATGTTTTGACCTTTTCCCATAAATGATTAATATTTTTAATGGTATCTAGAATGGTGAATCATTTCCAATAAGTTTTCAGTTTGCTTTGCTCAGATCCATCAGGGCAAAGCCCTGTGAAATGTACTTCTTAAATAATAAGACCTGAAAGTCAAGATTATTCCTTGAGTCATGGCTACAGAAGGGATATTGTGTTAGGCATACCAACAACAGTCATCCTCTTGACAGAGCTCTGAGGTTATCTGCTGGATTGTTAGTGAGAAGTAATATTCTGAAAGGAATCTTTTTTTTCTTAGCAACAGATCTCAGTAGTGGGCTTAAAATATTCAGTAAACCATTTTATAAACAGATGTGCTGCCATCCAAGCTTTGTTGTTCAACTCCAGCGTACAGGCAGAGAAGATTTAGCACAATTCTTAAGGGCCCTAGAATTTTCAGAATGGTAAATGAGCATTGGCTTTGACTTTTAAGTCACCAGCTAAAACTAACAAGAGTCAGCTCATCCTTTGAAGCTTGGCGCAGCCTGGAGTGCAGTGGTGAGATCACAGCTCACTGCAGCCTCTAACTCCTGGGCTCAGGTGATCCTCCCACCTCTGCCTCCTGAGTAGGGCATGTGCACCACAAGTGTGGGGACTACAAGCATGTGCCACCACAGTCAGCTAATTTTTAAACTTTTCATAAAGATGGAGTCTCACCGTGTTGCCTAAGCCGGTCTTGAATGCCTAACTGCAAACAGTCCTCCTGCTTTATTCTCCTTGGAAGTTCTAAAGGGAGGCGTTCTTTTCTCCTCCCTAGCTATGAGAGTTACATGGCATCTTCAAATTAAAGCTATTTTGTCAGCACTGAAGATCTATTGTTTAGTGTAGCCACCTTCATCAGTGCTCTAAGCTGGATCTGGTAACTTGCTGCAGCTTCTCCACTAACACTTGCTGCTTCACCTTGTGCTTTTATGTTATGGAGAAGCCTCGTGAATAATCCTCTGCTAGCTTCAAACTTTTCTTTTTCAGCTTTCTTTCTCTGCATTAGGGTTTGGCTTAAGGAAATGCTGTGGCTGGTTTTGTCTTCTGTCCAGATCACTCTGATCTTTTCTGTATCAGCAATGAGGCTGAGCTTTGCTATCACATTTAACTTCCTTCAGTAGCTTACCTTCTGCATTTACAGGTTGGCTCACCGTTTGGTGCGAGAGGCCCAGCTTTGGGCCTGCCTTTCTTCCCTGGCTTAGTCATTTCTAGCTTTTGATTTAGAGTGAGAGATGTATGACTTAGAGGCCATTGTAGGGTTATGATTGGCCTAATTTTAATATTGTTGTGTCTCAGGCAATAGGGAGGCTTGAGGGGAAGGAGAGAGATGGGGAATGGCTGGTCAGTGCAGCAGTCAGAACACCCACACATTCATCTTTGTTGACTAAGTTCACTGTCTTACACGGGCATGGTTTGTGGACCCCAAAACAATTACAGTCGTGACATTAGTGATCATTGATCATAGCTCACCATAACAGATTGATAATAATGAAAAAGTCTGCTACGCTGTGGGGATTATATAGTGACATGACACAGACACCAAGTGCACATGCACTGTGTAGAACTGGCAGGTTGCCACCAACGTTCAGTTTGTAAAAATCATGGTATTTGCAAAGGATAAAAAAGTGCTATCAGGAAAGGTTCCCTGGAGAGTGGGGCAGGGGGCAATGGGGCGGTTGGGAGCAAGGGCACAGGAGGCTCAGAGGTAACAGCATCTGTGCATTCAGAGGAGGTGGGGAAAGTGAGAAGTCAGGTTCCATGGAGTCCAGGGTGCGCAGGGTCGTGGTGGGAAGTGCAGCCCTGGGCTCGGAATTCCAGATGGGCAGGCCCTGGGCCACCAGGAGAGGTTTTTGAGTAGAATTTTATTTTCAGAGTTGATCTGGGGGAAGCAGTATATTCAGTAAATCTGGGGCATGAATAAAAGGAAGTCTTAATTTTCAGCGGTTTTGGTGACGTAACTTTTTCTTGTTCCTCTTTTCCCCTTCCTCACTCTTCCATAGCTGTCTGAAAATGTGGTTAACCGCATGAAGGACCCAAGCCAGCCTTCTGAAGTGCAGCGGCCCTCCCCTCCACCGGCGGCTTCTCTCCCTTCCTCATTTGGCCCTCAAGAAGGCAACTCCAAAGCCCCTCAGAAAGGTATGAGGAGTTGCAATAATTCTCTGGAGAGTGGGGGCAGAAGGTGGGGACAGACAACATGGCTGTCTGACCCCCGTGACTGCTGGTGTGGCTCACGTTCACTTTGGTGAGTGCGTTGCAGGGGGACGAGCTTCCCAGGTGGGACGCCTGAGGTTTGCTGTGATGAGGGCAGCACACTGCACTCAGAGCCCATGTACTGGCCAGGCCGTTTCACTCTGTTTCTCTTTCTCCATGTGTATTAAATGAGGCAGAGGGAGTAGGTTTGATAACTCAGGTACGAGTTGCTTTAAGTATCCTTTGAAGAAGCATAACCATTACTCTAACCCAGCTCTCAAGTCAGAGAACCACAGGGATTCACATAAATTGGTTCAAATAAGGGGGAATTTCATCAGCAACGTAGACACCTATCTTGGCAACTCTGGCCTAATCCTCAGGTTGAGGGGTCTGTCCTGCTTGGGGAATGGTTCACCTCTGGGCTTCTAGGGGGGTCGTAGAAATTCCTCTTCCCTGGTCCATGATGCTGGTGCCCAAGCCAGGTTTAGAGCTGATCTATTCCTGCTGTACACATCACAAATGAAGAAATTTGAGCTTTTCTCCAAGTTTCTATTTGTAACAAACACAAAGAAACAAAGTTTCAAGAAAGGTATCTGTGTGGTACAAAAATGTTAGCAATTGCTGTTTTACTCAGTAAATGCTTGTTTTGAGAACTTGGGTCTGTCTATCATGTATAGCTTGAGTTTTAAAGAAAATTGGGGCTAGTGGAGCCCTGCCACTGCAGAGGACAGTTCTGTGCATGGGGGACCGTTCACTGGATCGTCCACCTCAGGCTTGCTAGTGCCGTCTGTTCTACTGTTTTCCTTGTTAGGTCGTAAGTGTTTAGAAGGTGGTAGCTGTAACCTGCCTGCTTAGTGTTTCCTGGTGGTTAACCATGGCCAGATCTGTGCCTCGTGTTGGGACACAGTGATGTGTGGACAGAGAGCCTCTGTCGCCATGCACTCAGCGCCAGTTAAGGAGGCAGATGTGCACCCTGATGGGTTGCCATGTTGTGTCCTGATGCAACAGTAGAATCCTGCCCACGGTATAGGGTGACAGAGAGCAGGGAGTGACTTGCCGTTTTAGTGAGGGGCCAAGTGGATTTTGGGAAAATGGTGATGGGCAGACATTGCAGGCAGGCAGAGCAGACAGGTGGACGGTGCAGCAGAGGCTCCTAGGTGGGACAGCCGGGCCTGAAGTAATAGGAAGGATAGTGGGAGGGGAGACTTCCCTAGAGTGGCCAGAGAGCTTGGCCTTCGTCTTCAAGGCTGAGGCCCTGTGTGGGTGTCCTTACCCTCCAGCCCCTGTGTTGTCAGCTCAAGATTTCCCACGTGCATTAGCGCAGAAGAGCATCTGGATTTGGACCAACCCTCAGATCTTTCCACCAGCAAAGGGGCTGAGTGAGGTTTCTGATGATCCCGTAAGATGCCCTCTTACATCTAAAGACGTCTCAGACGAATTTTTAGGACTTAGGCACTCCCACATTCTCTCTAGGTGAAAGATGAGGAGGGCTTGGGAGGGTCTAACTGGACCATTTAGTAGCACCTAAAACTGCACTCACTGTTGAGAGGGAGAAAGTGGTGATAAAAGCTAAAATGCCAGTGTATGTTACTCATTATTTTCAGCCTTGGAAGATAAAAGAAGCACTTGCTTCAGTTTTGGGAGCTTCAGCAGTTTAAAAAGGAAGAATGGTGATCCTTTTATCATTTGATTTTAGTTATAACAAAATACTTTGCTGTTTAAATGATGGGTGTGAGTTCTGAGTTCCTGAATGCTGAAGCATCAGCATGAATGACTGGCTGGAAGTTGACTAATTTTAAGATTTCTTTTTACTTTTAAAACAATTTTTGCTTTTAATTTAGTGATGGAACAAGGTTAGAAAGAGAAGACAAAATTAAGTCCTTATCTCACACCATCCCCAAAATAAATGTCAGAGAAAATAAAAGATTTAAATGTACAAATTGAAGCCATAAAATACAATAAAATAGATTTTCTAAGTACCACATCCAGTGAAGAAATTTCAAATTAAGTAGGAAGGGTGTCTATCAGAAATTAGAGACAATTTAGAAAAAAACCAAGGCATAGATGAGAAATTAGGCATGATATAACTGGACAAAACATTAGTAATCATGGCAGTGCCTGTAGCTCAGTGTTAGGGTTCTGGCCACATATATACCAAGGGTGGCGGGTTCAAACCTGACCCGGGTCAGCTAAAACAACAATGACAAATGCAACAACAAAAACATAGCCGGGCATTGTGGAGGGCGCCTGTAGTCCCAGCTACTTGGGAGGTGGAGGCAAGGGAATCGCTTAAGTCCAAGAGTTGGAGGTTGCTGTGAGCTGTCGTGCCACGGCACTCAGGGCGACAGCTTGAGACTCTGTCTCAAAAAATAAAAAAATTAGTAATCTTAGTATATAAAGAGTTCTGAAAGATCTTTAAAAGAGCTTAATAGAAAATGTGGAGAAATAGTCGCAAACATAGGACAAACTTCTCAACTTAAAACAATCAAAGAAATGTCTATTAAATAATGTGTATAGTGGGAGCAGAGAAGCGGGCAGGCTCTCCCCCAGAATGTGGGGATGAGGACTAATGAGGATTAATGGGTGTGTTATTTCTATAGTTATAAAAAAGTAAAATTATATGAAAAATATAACTTGAAAAAGTGATTGTCAGTAAATAAATAAGCATGGAAAGCATTACTGTTGAAGTGAAGCCCTGTAGCAATCTGCTTTGTTTAGTTCAGTTGAGAACCCCTGCTGTCTCTAAGGAGCAGGTGGTGTGGCCTCCTGGCGTGAGGTGGTTTGAAAGTCACCAGCTGACCAAAGTGGAATGCACATCCTCATATACCCGGACAAAGTCTGGTTCTTCTCTCACACTGTGTGTGGGGCCAGCTGCTACTGCTTTAGAACTCTGTGATGGGTGTTAAAGCTGGAGAAGGCCACAGACAGGTGTTGAGCTTTGACTGACAGTTTGGAAGAGGAAAAGTATATGGGGGGGATATCACCTAGTGTTGGAGAAAGGAAGTTGGATTTGCTCTGAACACCCCCAATTCATGGTGATAAAGAGGTGGACTTAACTGTGACAGCTTAAGAAGTTTAGTAGTACTAAAGGTGATAGGTTGAAATATAGTTAGGTGTACTATGGGTATTTGGCACTTTGGTGATTAGCTATCTATAGAACAGTGGTTCTCAACCTTCCTAATGCTGTGATGTATTTTCATTGTTACAAAGGGGTTGCAACCCACAGGTTGAGAACCACTGCTGAAGAGTGCGGTGCTAGGAGAAACAAGATAAAGGAGTTTCCTACCTGCTTGCTCTCATATGCCAAAATCTAGACCTGGGAGACCATCTTCGTGAAGCACAGCAGTGGCTCCCTCAGCCCCTCCTGGGCACCTGGGAGACCATCCTCGTGAAACACAGCAGTAACTCCTTCAACCCCTCCTGGGCTCCTGGGCTCCTGGGAGACTGTCCTCGTGAAGCACAGAGGTGACTCCCTCAGCCCCTCCTGGCACCTGGAAGACCATTCTTGTGAAGCACAGCGGTGGCTCCCTCAGCCCCTCCTGGGCTCCTGGGAGATTGCCCTTGTGAAGCACAGCGGTAACTCCCTCAGCCCATCCTGGGCACTTGGGAGACTGTCCTCATGAAGCACAGGGGTAACTCCCTCAGCCCCTCCTAGGCTGCTGGGAGACTGTCCTTATGAGGCACAGGGGTGACTCCCTCAGCCCCTCCTGGGCTCCTGGGAGACCGTCCTCGTGAAGCACAGCGGTGGCTCCCTCAGCCCCTCCTGGGCTCCTGGGAGACCGTCCTGGTGAAGCACAGGGGTGACTCCCTCAGCCCCTCCTGGGCTCCTGGGAGACCGTCCTGGTGAAGCACAGCGGTGACTCCCTCAGCCCCTCCTGGGCTCCTGGGAGACCGTCCTGGTGAAGCACAGCGGTGACTCCCTCAGCCCCTCCTGGGCTCCTGGGAGACCGTCCTCGTGAAGCACAGCGGTGACTCCCTCAGCCCCTCCTGGGCTCCTGGGAGACTGTCCTCGTGAAGTACAGCGGTGACTCCCTCAGCCCCTCCTGGGACATGTTTGGGAGATGACTCAGATTCCAAATAATTGTTGGGGAAGTAGGGACAGGTTTGGAACACTGCAGTCAGGTGGTTCTGCCTGCAACCTGCCCAGCACCATAAGTGCCCTGGGTATGGGGATGAGAAGAGGCTTGGGGGCATCATGTAGAATCAAAGATGTGTTCCTCGTCTGCCCGTGGGGTTGCTCCTCAGTGGGGATGTGTCTCTCTTGGGACACAGTCTTTCAGGGGAGCATGTTCAGGCTTGGGGCTGTGTTCCTGAGGCCCTTTCCTGGGTGACCGCTGTGCCTTAGTTGACCCTGGAGTGTTGCTGACAGGCCTTTTTCCTTCTTTCCTTTGCAGAATCCAAACTGTCCCAGTTGGAGAACAATGGCAGCCAGCAGCTCTCAGGGGCAAAGGAGGATCCCAAAAGGTAAGCTTGAGAGTCTTCTTGCTCCTGGCCCTGTGCCCTGCCACAAAGCCTTTTCCTCACTGGGCATCCCTCCCCTTGCCTGAAGCCTTTGAGGCTTTGTCTCCTGTATTTTTTCTCATTTGCATTGAAGGGCAGTTTTAATTGTCCAGTGCCATCCTATAGGTGGCACTGGTCCTCGTTTGAAGAAATGCCAAAAGGGACATGAGAGCATTGACTGCAAATGTGTTTAAAATTCCATTTTAGAAAGCTGGGATTAAACAGTTGGGTGGCTGGACCTCCAGTGCATATGTGTGCATGAAGGACGTTTTAGGTGACGGAAGTGGAGCCCTCACAATTATAACTTGTCTAGATGAACTGACTACAGGGTGTCAGTGACTGTCCATCAGCATAGGCCACAATCCCAAGAGCTGGGCACACCTCTAAGACAGGACATACTTCTTCTCCTCTGAGGACTTGTAGAAAAGTGGTTAAGGCACAAAAGACCATGAAGCAGAGGTTGGCATCTTGAGCCTACAACTTACTAGTTATGTGACCTTGGAAAATTATTGCATCTCAGAAGGTTTAAGAAGAGTACTTTAGGCTCGGCGCCTATAGCTCAACCGGCTAAGGCACCAGCCACGTACACCTAAGGTGGTGGGTTCGAATCCCCAGCCTGGACCCGCCAAACAACAATGTTGGCTGCAACCAAAAAATAGCCGGGTGTTGTGGCGGGCGCCTGTGGTCCCAGCTACTTGGGAGGCGGAGGCAAGAGACTCGCTTGAGCCCAGGAGTTGGAGGTTGCTGTGAGCTGTAATGCCACGGCACTCTACCCAGGGGAAGAGCTTGAGGCTCTGTCTCAAAAAAAAAAAAAAGTTGTCTAATAAATAGACACCCTGTATGTATACGATGGAATACTATTCAGCCATAAAAAAGATGGCGACTTTACATCTTTTGTATTAACCTGGATAGAGTCAAAACACATTCTACTTAGTAAAGTATCCAATGTACTCAACATTAATATGAAGGCTGCAGACAAACTAATACAGGCCTACACAAGAGAAAAACTCAATTCAATTCATGTTGGGGGGAGGGAAGAGGGAGGACTGGTATATTCCCACCTAAAGGGCACAATGTTAAGTGTTTATGGCACACCTCCTGGGTGCAGGACACAATTACAACAGAGACTTTATCCAACAAATGCAAATACTATAACCTAATTGTACCCTTATATTAATCTGAAATATAAATGAATAAACAGTATACAAGTTCAACATACAAAAATCAATTATACTTCTTCTATATATTAGTAATGAACAATTAAAAATTCTTAAATATCATTTACAAAATCAAAAAATATGAAATACATATGCTTAACAAACTATGTGCAAGATACTAAAAACTATAAAACCTTTTTAGAGAAACTGAAGATCGTTTAAATAGAGACAGATATTATGGCCATGAATCGGCTGACTCACTTTAAAACATCAATTCTCCCCACTTTATTCAACACAATCATAATCAAAATCCCAGCATGTTTTCTTTAAGTAGAAATTGATATGCTCTAACATTCACATGAAAGGCAAAGATGTACAAGAAACAAAGCAACATTTAGGAAAAGAACAAAGTTGGAGGATTTACATACATCACCTTATTTCAAAATTTAAGATAAAGGTAAAGTAATCAAGATAGGCATATTGATCAGCAGAACATAGTAGAGAGCTGATAAAAAGAACTATGCAAAGATGGCTTATTAAGTTTTTAACAAAGAAGCCAAAGTGAATTCAATGGGAAAAGTGATAGCCTTTTCTACAAATGCTACTGGAACACATGTCAAAACACACAAACCTTAATCCTTACCTCACGCCACATACAAGTGTGTACTTGGTATGAATCATGGGCTTAAACGTAAGAGCTAGCTAAACTATAAAACTTCTCAAAAAAAATTTTGCAACCTTGGGTTAGGTCAAATTTTTTAGGTAGAACCCCAAAAGCATGAACATAAAAGAAACAGCTGATATTAAACTTCATCAAAATTAACAACTTCTGCTCTATGAAAGACAGTTAGGAAAATAAAAGGATAAGCCACAAACTGGGAGAAAATTTTTCAAAACATATACCTGATAAAGGACTTATTATATCTTATATCAAGCCAACTTTTTAAAAAAGATTTGAACAGACACTTCATAAAAGAAAACAAAAGACAGTACCAGCTGTGACGGCTCACTCCTATAACCCTGGGAAGCCACGGCAATGGACTGAGTTTGAGACCAGCCTGAGCAAGAATAAGAATCCATCTCTATTTAAAATAGAAAAACTAGCAGGCACCTGTAATCCTAGCTACTTGGGAGGCTGAGACAAGTTCTAAGAAGATCTTTTGAGCCCAGTTTACTGTGAGCTATGATGCCACAACATTCTACCCAGGGTGACAGTGAGACTCTGTCTCAAAAAAAAAGACAAGTAAGCACATGAGAAGTCCTCAACATCATCAGTCATTAGAAAAATGCAAATGAAAAATACAATGAGATGCCGTTCACATTCACTACAATGAACAAAATTAAAAAGACTCATAATACCAAGGGTTATGAGGGTGTTGAAGATGTAATGCAACTGAAACTCTTCTACATTGCTAGAGAGAATATAAAATGACACCATTTATTTGGAAAAAAATTTGGCAACTTCTTTTAAAGTAAATCACTTTGTATGTACCATACAAACTCAGCATTCCTACTTTAGGGTGTTTACCAAAGGGAAACGAAAATGTATGCTATGCAAAAACACATAAGTAAATGTCCAGATTTATTCAAAATACCCAAAACAATCCAAATGCCCACCAACAGGTTAATGGATAAAGAAATTCGTGTATTCACACAATGGCATATATACTATATTGTAAGAAAAAGGAACAAACTACTGCTATATGCAGCAATTTGACTGACTCTCAAAAATAACAGGTTTAATGAAAAAGTTGACAGACACAGAAAGCCTACACACTATACATGATTTCATTTACATGAAGTAGAAAACCCAAAACTATTGTGATAGAAAGCAGGTTAGTGTTTTCAGAGCACTGAACAAAAAAATGTAAGAGAGGACTTTGGGGATGACAGAAATGTTATAATGTTAATTGCAGTTGTTGTGGTTAAAAAGTAAACATACTTGTCAAATTTCATCAAGGCACACTTAAAATGGGTGAACTTTACTATCCTTAAACTATATCTGAAATAAAATAAAAATAAACTTTATTTTTTAAAACATAAAGGGAGTAAATCCAAGTGTCTAGAATTTAAATAACTGATAAATCAACTAGCTTCTTTAACTTTCTACTTAAAAAATTAAAACCTAACCTGTTCTTTTAGATAAATAAAATCCAGAATTTCACAGGAAAATAAACCTTTATTTCAAAAATAAAATCTGAAAGGCTGGACTTTTTAAACATTTAATTCTCAGCTCTGAACATACTATTTGTAAAAATATTTAACATTTCAATGAGAAGTATCACTATGATAACTTATTCAATATCTAAGGCACCAGCAATTACCAGACCAGTTCACCTCACTAGGATATTCCCAACAGAACACTTCAATACTCAACAGAGGAGAAACTTAATAAACAATACTTTGGCAAATGATAAGGTCATCATCAACAGTCAAAAACCTTGCTAACAGTAGGTACCCTTGGTTTGACATGATGAAGATGGCTCTTTACCTCTGTGATCTTCCTTCCAACAACCCATAATTGCAGGCTAGTCATTAAAAAAAACATCAAATTCCAACACAGGAGCACCCTACAATACAGCTGGCCAGTACTCCTCTGAACTGTTGAGACCATCAAAAACAAGGAAAGTCTGAGAAAGTATCACAGCCAAAGGTGTCTAAGGAGACATGACAACTAAATATAATATAGTATCCCAGAACAGAAAAAGAGTAATAGGTAAAAACTAAAGTTTAAGCTACAGGTTTAGTTAATGTTAACGCTGGTTCATTAACAGTAACCAATGTACCATGATAACAATAGAGGAATCTGAGTGTGAGTACAGTGTACATGTTCCTCTTCAGTGTCTCAATTTTTCTGTAAATCTAACCTTGTTCTAAAAAACAAACCCTTTCTACAAACAAAACGAAACCTTTTCTCATCAGAAGAACTTAGAACACTATACAGAAAGTTGCAAAGAAAAAGTAATCAAGAAAATAACTGTATGGATGTTAAAATTAAAACTGTCATTACAACTTTGGTATAAAATATTATAATGCTCTTTTTTTAACTATTTAACGGAAGAAGAAAACACAAAAAGAAAGGTCAAAAAAATGATCTAACAAGGATGTTAAAAATACTCTTCTCACTGCTTATACAGCTGTACTGCTATTTTGACGTCAATCTCAAGACTCCCATGGATTACAGCAACAATTCACTCTTTGGTGTTTGCTATATAAGTTTCAAAGTAGAATGAGTTGATAAAGAGACTAACTTTGCTTAAAATCTCAGACATATAGTGGCTAACAATAGGAGAGAAAGGGCAGAAGTTATTACAAGTACACTTAAGTTTAAAACAAGTATTCTTTTAGCTTTTTAGGCCATTTATCTTCTCATTCTTAATCCCAATTGAGAAACTAAATTGAAATTACCAATCTCCTTCCTTTCTTTGACAAATCTGAAAGAGATATGGTGGGCAAGAACAAATTATTAGTGTGCCCTTTAAAACTATGAATTGATATCCAAAAGTTTTAGAAATTTCAAAGTATAAAACATCTATATATTGTATGGTGAATTTAATTTAATAGAACTATGTTAGTGAATTGAATCCCTGATATGTATGACTCAAGGTAATCAGTTAGTTATAAAACCATCTTCTTGGCTATAGCTATCATATATATCCTTCACAATTTAAAAAGAAGTAAGATTTAAGAAATATTAAATTTTTTCTAAGTTCACATCTATATGAGGATTGAGATTAAACTAAAATTCACAAAGTCAGTTTTATATACTGGAAGTTAATTTGTGCTATGTTGCTATGATAAAGAAAAATCACCTTTATCACAACACATATTTAAAGACCCTATTTAGCTAAAATAAGACCATCCATTCAAGAGAAAATTGATCTTTAACTTTGTAAACCAAGCAGAAAATCAGCAAGAGCTGCTTAGTAGCTCAATGAAGCTGTTTCTAGCAAGTGTTATAATGTTCACACACATACTTAACCATATACAGCAATGCAACCATATCTTGAAGAAGTACCTACTCTTTCCAGGTCATCAAACCAAAAGGAATGAATGTTTCTTCCCTATCCAAGGATAAAATACTCCTAGCAATGCAACTGTTAGATATATTTTTAAGAAGTTCTAGCTAGGCAATTCCTTTTTACGAGAAAAAAGGTATTTAAAAGTCATAGCATTTCTCCTACATGTAACAATGGTTCCAATCTGAAATGATCACAGGAGAAGGATGCAGGGAGAACCATGCAGGAAGCGGTTAATGAGAGCCACTAGATTATAAAGACTCACATTACAGAAAAGACATCTAGCTATGGTTATCCCTAAAAATAATTTTTTATATGTTAATCATTTTCTCAAAGTATTTTTTAATTGCTGTCATTATCAAAATAATAGTTGCTCAATGAAGAAAGTAAGGAGGGAAAAACCCCTAAGTCCTATCACCCATCATTATTCTATTTGTAAAATAAATTATTATACAGCTATACAATTGTATAGCCACAGAGCATAGGTATCATATAGAAATAAAACACATAAAAAGTATACTGCTAAATGAAAATTTCAAATTACAAAATAATACCTCTATGGGGTAATTTCATTTGTGTAAAGAAACTTAATAGTGGCTACCTCTGGTAAATCAGATTAGACAAGTGGGAGCGAGGAGGGAACTTGTCACTTAACATCTTTTATGGTTGAAAAGATTATAGGCAGTCCCCAAGTTACAAACATCTAACTTACATATAACTTGCACTTATGAAAAGAGGCTATTGCAGGTAGTAGGTAAATGTGCCTGTTTCAACTTATATACAAATTCAACTTAAGAATAAAACCTACAGAACCTATCTCATGTGTAACCTGGGGCCTGCCTGTAATCTAAACTGAAGCTGGTAACAGGTTAGTGAAGGTTCATTATGCTATTCTAACTTTTATGTATGTTAAAATTTTACAGTTAAAATTTTAATAGTTAGGTAGCACCCATAGCTCAGTGGGTAGGGCACCCGCCACATACATGAGGCTGGTAGATTCAAAACAGCCCAGGCCAGCTAAAGCATCAATGACAACTTCAACAAAAAAATGGTTGGGCATTGTGGCAGGCACCTGCAGTCTCAGCTACTTGGGAGGCTGAGGCAAGAGAATCACTTAAGCCCAAGAGTTTGAGGTTCCTGTGATCTATGACATCACAGCACTCTACCTGGGCGACGGTTATTTTAAGAAAATTGTTATACTTAAGAAAATACTCCTTCTCAGGATAAAAAAAAAATCTTGTTTGAGACTAGTTTAATCCTGAATAGTTTTGTTTTGTTTTTGTCTACATTACGAGGTAGCTCCCTCAGCTAGATTGTCCTTTAAAAAATTACCAATATGCTGCAATTTGATAACCAAAACTATCATTAAAAATCCCATGAAGTATGGCCAGTCAGGGTGGCTCACATCTGTAGTCTGAGCACTTGGGAGGCTGAGGCAGGTGGGTTGCTTGAGCTCAGGAGTTTGAGACCAGCCTTAACAAGAGCACGACCCCATCTCTATAAATAGAAATAAAACTAGCCAGGCAGGCTCCTCTTATCCCAGTTACTCCAGAGACTGAGGCAAGAGGATCAGTTAAGCCAAGAGTTTGAGGCTGCTGTGAGCTATGACACCTTAGCACTCAACCCCAAAGTGACTGAGTGAAACTTTGTCTCAAAAAAAAAAAAAAACCATGAAGTAGATGTTATAGTGAGAATAAAGCTAAATTAGGCTATGCAACTTTTTAAAGGTAACTCAGCTAACAAATGGTAGAACCAGGATCTGAACTCAGGCCTGATGGCAAATTCTGCCTACTGGGAAATTGTGTGGGGAAAAAAGCCCCATAAAACTCAAGCACCTATCTTACATCTAAAAAATAAGCTTCAATATTCCATAAACAAATCTCTTAACACAGAGAGTTAACCAAGGAAGGATTCCCATACTCCACTGGTCACGTTCCTAGATGTGTTTGAGAGCAGACCTGAATCCTGCAAAGTAAACCACTTAAAAACACATTGATTGGTATTAATGGGAATGTCTGTGAGAAAGAACTTATGCTGAGTCAGTATGTGACACTATGCATAGCAAAGCACAAAGAAGTACAAGTCAGAGGCATTAAATAATTTCAAGCCAATGTTAAAGAAGGTATATCTATGAGAACATATAAATACCTTGGTTCCTGAACAGAAAACAGGGGCCAGGCACAGTGGCTCTCACCTGTAATCCTAGTACTCTGGGAGGATGAGGCTGGCAGATCACCTGAGAGCAGGAGTTTGAGACCAGCTTAAGCAAAATGAGACCCCTTATCTCTATTAAAAAGAGAAAAAAAACTAGCCAGGCACTGTGACAGGCACCTGTAATCCCAGCTACTCCTGAGGCTGAGGCAAGAGGATCGCCTTAGCCCATAAGTTTGAGGTTGCTGTGAGCTATGATGCTACAGCACTTTACTGAGGGTGACAAAGTGAAACACTACCTCCAAAAAGAAATGAACAGAGCAGATCAGAGCATTGTAGTGTTAAATGTGACTAACAAAATAGAGATAGCTGTGGATTCATGTACAACTATAAGGCATTTTTACTTTAACAGTGGTGACCTTATAGTTACTATTACTAATCTAATGTTCCCTTGAAAGTTTTAATGGCCTTAAGGGTTTCACCAAAATTTCCAATATTTAGAAGTTCATACTCGTTAACATAAAAAGGTTGATGACATCACTGCTCTAAGTTATAATCCAAGTTAGTGCCCTACAAATTAGATCATAAACTATCTAAATAATATCAACTTAGTTTTTCCAAACATCAGTTTTCGTGAGTGATGCTTTATATTATGCCCTCAGTTTTTTACTAACAGTCATCAGAAAAGCCTTAAAAAATTGCTCTTTCACTTATGAAACTGCTATTATAGACACTGTCCCCAGTACTGTCTTGAAATCCATGTAAACAGTATTTTTTTTAGTTTAATGACAGTGATATTAGGTTTCTGTGTCACAAAAGAGGAAATAGATTCATAAGGAAAAAGAAAATCCCAAGAACAGCAATGAAAATTTTGAAGAAGAAAAACTAGGTAAAGGACTTACTAGGCTTATGGAGTTAAATAAAGTAACCCACATAGTTTGGTCTTGGTCTAGGAAGAGTCAAATAAACTAGTGGAATAGAAAGCTCAGAAACAAACTCAAATTATGGAAACACTGTATGTGACAAAGATGGCACAGCAAATCAATAGGGAAAAGACAGAATGTATGGAGCAAGACAACTAATTATCCATATGGAAAAATAAAACTCAATCCCTACCTCATACCATATATTTTATTAACATTTATCATTAATAATTAGTAACGTTTATTATAATTAGCAATGTTTGTTGAAATTTTAATATTGTGTCAATAAAACAAATTCCAGAATATATATAATGTGAATTCAAATTTTATTTAAAAATTCCATGATGTTTAAATTTGTATAACTATGGGGCCAAAGTATAAAAACATGCATGGGAAAAATAAACATCAAACTTACCACAGTGTTAACTTCTGGAGAGGAAGAGAAGAGATTAAGATCAGGGGAAAGTACCAAGGAAAGCCTCAACTTTTATCTGTCATTTTTATTCCTTCACTTCTCCCCCAAAATGATGATGCTAAGTAGTGAGTATACAGATTATAATATTTTCTTTGTTGTCTGCTGCTTGCAATATTTCACAATGAAATAAAATGGGAGAAAAAAGAAAACTTAAAATTAGATGTTGCAGCTGAATTGGAATTTCTGTTTAACACCACCAAGAAAGCAAAGCTTTGGGGGTTTTTCCCTTTTCTTAAATTTAGAATTAATTACCTTAAAAATTAAAACATTCTCGTATACCACCAGAGTAAAATACTTTTGTTGACACTGTATCATTCCAATGAATCTCTAGAAAATGATAAATGTAATGGGTTTTTTAATTTTGATTTTGTTTTTTTATTTCAGGTTAATCTGAGGATACTAACAACCAAAGTCACAATACTTAAATTTATTAGGTAGAGTCCCCTTTGTAGTTCTATCCTGCACCCAAAAGGTGTGCCATACACCCCTACATTGTGCCCATCAAGTGGGAACACACCATTCTCCCCTCTTCTTCTCTCCCCCCATTCCCCCTCCTCCCATAAATGTAATGTTTAAATGACTTACAGCACCAATCCACTGACTAAATTCTCTGAAACTTACCACTAAGCACCAGCTCTAAAACAGCTCACCTTTATCTCTGAAATTTATTATAAGTTATTAATTAAAAATAAAAGATTTTAGTCCACACAACTTTGGTCATTAGTCACAAGATATGAATAAGATGATGCTATTACAGAGACAGCTAGACGCTAAGGACAAAACCGGTTGGTTTTCAGCAATGGAAGAATGACTACCTGTATTACAAATCCTGGCAAGCAAAAATAACTTATTTAAGGGCCAGATGACATTTATTTATTTAGGAAAAAAAAACTTTCTAAAAGGCAAGTAAGCATATACAGAAAAGGATGGCTTTTAATACTGATCAGATTGAAGTAAAACCCTAGAAAAATCATCAAGTGGGTTGCGTGACCCTAAGCAACTTACTGAACTTCACTGAACCTCGGTTCTCACAAATGATTAAACTAAGTACTTGCTTTACAGGAATGCTGTCGAGATTAAATGTGGTAAGCACACAGCCCAGCATTTAGGATGTACCAGGCAATAAACAAATGCTGACTTCCTTTAATAAAAAGGCTACTCAAATATTAAGAACACTATCTGAAATTCCATATAAATTTTCTTCTCTATTCCACAATGGGAAACTTTGGGTCTTAATTTACTGCTAAAAACATATTCTAAAAAAAATTACTTTTGAGCTGTTCTTTAACTCTTGAAAAAACTCTAATTAGTAAATTTTTCCAAAAATTACTGGAAAACTTTATGTTTTTATTTTACTTCTTTTTTTTTTTTTCCTGAGACAGAGTCTCATTTTCCCACCTTGGGTAGAGTGCCTCGGTAAAAGAGCTCACAACAACCTCAAACTCTTGGGCTCAAATTGCCTCGGCTTCCCAAGTAGCTGGGACTACAGGTGCCTGCCACAACATCCAGCTATTTTTTTTAGAGACAGGGTCTCGCTCTGGCTCAGGCTGGTCTCAAACTCCTGAGCTCAAGCAATCCATGGGTTTTGGCCTTCCAGAGTTTTAGGATAACAGGCGTGAGCCACCTTACCCAGCTACCAGAAAACTTTAAAAGCTACCACTTATAAAAACAGTTCTGAGATGTAAACAGCAGAATCACAGATTTCTCTTTCCTTCCTATGCTGTGTGATTCCCTGCTTGTGTAAGCAAGCACTAAAAGAATCAGATGTAGTAAGAAGGTTGAACAGCAATTCAGCTTCTTAACATTACCCAACTCTACTTTGCTACAATGTATCAGTGACTAAAAATATATTTTCCTTTCTATTTATTTCTAGCTACCTATGCTAGAAAAGGTGACCTTGGGGAGGAGAAGATGAGCACATTCAGAATTAAGAAATTTGAGTCAGGTTTTTGAGGTCAGATTGTGGTCACATTACTTTACCTATTGTTCACAGCCAGAAAAAAGGTGATCAGTGTTTCTTGGCCTTTTGGCTAAGATCAAGTGCAGAAAAGGTGATCAGCCAATACTTCCATGGAAAAATAAAGAACTCCATGAAGAGCATTCATGCCATGCTGTGGGTATTATCTTATTACCCACAGCATGGTATGAACTTAAAGTAACTCTCCTAAAGCAGACAATATAACTTTTGTTTTGTTTTTAAGACAGAGTCTCACTATGTCTCCCTCAGTAGAGTGCCACAGCGTCACAGCTCACAACAACCTCAAACTCTTGGGCTAAAGTGATTCTCTTATCTCAGCCTCCCACATAGCTGGGACTACAGGGGCCTGCCACAATGCCCGACTATTTGTTGGTTATTGTTGTCATTGTCATTTAGCAGGCCTGGGCTGGGTTTGAACCTGCCAGCCCTGGTGTATGTGGCTAGCGCCCTAACCACTGAGCCACAGGCACAGAGCCTTAAATTGAGGTTTGCTAACTGATTTCAACTATTGCTTCTCCCCTTCTTTTTCCTAAATACATACTGGTCACTTCTTCTGAGAACTGATAATGTTTAGCCTCCCTTGATGTTATAGGACTCCATGAATTCCTAAACAACTACCATCTTTCTATCACACGCTTCCTGCAATCGTTTCTTCAGTGTACTGAGCCAACTTGAGATTCTTCAAAAACATGGAGCATGATACTCTTTCCTGTTAGAAATACTTTAGCAGCATTTCTAACGTTATTATCTGCATGGCTTTTGTCAGTCATTTTAGCTCAGAACATTCATTAAAAATCTTAAAATAGTAATAGAACCTCTATAAGTTGACCCATCCAAGGGACTGTAACTGGTCAACATACAGAGGTGGTCAACCTAAGGAACAAGGCCTAGAGTACTGATAGGTATATGTAGTGCTTGTCCCCGTCTATGAAAATTAGGTCAACGTAGGAACATGGTCAAGGTAGGGAGGTGGTCAACTATGGAGGTTCTTTTGGAGTTTCCCAGAAAGAGTGGAAAACTCTTCATACAACCATTTGAGCTACAGGAAGAATTTCAAATATTTCTGGAAGAAATTTTCAATTTGTGAGATCATATGCATGACTGAGACAAGCTCTGCAAATAAGCCTATCTTGACAAATACATCTGCTCATGTGAACAACGTAAATTTATCTTGACAAGTTTAAGTATTCCATGTACAAAACAAAGTGAACGAGATAACTGCAAAACTACAACTATGAGCTGGGCTCAGTGGCTCACGCCTGTAATCCCAGCACTCTGGGAGGCTGAGGCAGGTGGATTGCTTGAGCTTAGGAGTTCAAGAAAAGCCTGAGCAATAGCAAGATTGTCTCTTCTAAGAACAGAAAAACTAGCCGGGCATGGTGGTGGGATTTCAAGATTTTCTAAGAACTTTCCCAAAGTGGATGGCAGCAAAGAGTAGATGAGAAACCATGGATGTCTATTAAATAACTTGACACACTCAAAACAGATTCTACAGATCACTTTAGAAAGCTTCTTGGAACAAAAGAACTAATTTTTATTAGTGTTTGCCTGTAAACTAAAATTGACCATTAACTGTATTATGCTCAAGTACTCAACCACAATACTTGAAAGCTGGGATTCTTCACACTTGTTAATATCAAAATTTTAAAATGTGCTAATGACCTTAAATCACATCTTATAAATCAAACAATACCCAAACAAAACCCCCTCTGAACTGAACAAAAACAGTCTTCTTTGTGAGGAACTTATTTTCAGGTAGGCATTTTTGTAAATCAAAGGATGCACTGTTTTATTTCTTGTTTTGGGGGGGGAGAAGGGAGAGAGTCTCACTTTGTCACCCTTGGCAGAGTGCCATGGCATCACAGCTCATAGCAACCTCAAACTTGGAATTCCAGAAACTGCAGAATTCTCTTCCCTCAGCCTCCCAAGTAGCTGGGACTATAGGCACCCACCACAACACCCAGCTATTTATAGAGACAAGGTCTCACTCTGGTTCAGGCTGGTCTCAAACCTGTGAGCTCAGGCAATCCACCCGCCTCAGCCTCCCAGAGTGCTAGGATTACAGGCATATTTCATGCTTTTTCTAAACTCAGTAGTAATTCACTGGATTGCTAGTTCACATTCTTCTTAGTAAAGTATCACAAGAACAGAGAAGCAAGAATCCAGTGTACTCGATTCTAATATGAAGCTAGTAGAACATCCAATATATACCGGGATGGGAGAAAAACTCAGATCAATTCAAAGTGGGAGGCAGGGGAATAAGGGATGGAGAGGAGAGGGGGGTTACAATGTACAGCACACCTTTTGGGGCTGGGACACAATTATAAGAGGAACTTTTACCTAACAGATGTAATCAGTATAATCTAATTCTTTGTACCTTCAATGAACCCCAAACAATAAAAAGAAATAATAATAACAAATAGTTTGTACTTTTTTTCTGTTGCTCTTTATATATGGGAAAAATTACTGGTTTTCTATTCATATGAATGAAGTTTTCTTTGGAAATTAAAAAGTAACGTTACTAAAAGAAAAATATTAAATACGGCCAGATGCGGTGGCTCACACCTGTAATCCTAGCACTCTGGGAGGCTGAGGAGGGTGGATTGCCTGAGCTCAGGAGTTTAAGACCAGCCTAAGCAAGGAGACCCCACTCTCTAAAAAAAAATAGCCAGACATTCTGGCAGGCACCCGTAGTCCCAGCTTTACCAACTGTTGTGCCCACCATCAACTTCCATATTGCAGTCACAGTGGACTCATGCAGTTCCTAGAAAGGGGGAGCTATTTCACCTCCATGTCTGTCTATATTCACACTGCGCCTTTACCTGAAACGTTCTTGAATCCCTCACCTGTCTCGTATCTACATCTACTTTCAAGATTCAAAAGTATTCATCTCCTCTATGGAGTTGTTTCTGATCTGTCCAAAAAGTTAGTAATTCTTCTCTTCCCTGTACATTGGACATTTAGCTGTGTCCCTCCCTTTATTAACCAAAAGTTCCTAGAAGGCAGCCACAGTACCTACCCACTGACTGTATCTACCAGGACAACACAGTGTTTAAGCGCACAGATTGGGAAGTCAGATTCAGACTAGAACCCAAGTTTTACCACTCACTGGGCATGCTACTTTAAACTTCTTAAGTTCCTGTTTCTTCTTAAGTTCCTGTTATATGATTATATAACATAATCCCTTACCAGGGATTATGACCTTGTGAGGATTCAGTAAAATAGTATATATAAAATGTTACAGTGCCTAGCACATTATTTTTATTCAATAAATGAATTTTGAATGGAGAGGTTAATGGTTGGGTTACTATGGTCAAGTAAAGAAAGGGTAAGAGAGGTCAAAATAGAAGGTGCCACTTGAAATATCTTTTGCTAGGCTACTCTAAAGAAAAATACTAAACAACCCAAGAAGCCTACTGCAGGTCAGAAAACTACAGAGCAAAGCAAAGAACTCAACCAGAAACAAATAAAAGACTGAGGAAAAGCAGAGAATCTAGATGAGGTAAGACAGGAGAGTTAGAAGCCTAGTGATAACAATGAGGGCATAGAATATATGCCAAAGGGTGTAAGGAGCAGGAGAAGTAGAAGGTCACAGAGAAAAACACAATAATTTGAAATAAGAATCCTCCAAGTAATGACAAAATCATTGATAAGACTGGTTCTAGGTTGAATCTGATGAAATTGCAAATATTGTACTGTTTTTGACTAATAAAATGGATTAGATCTACTTAAATACATATTAAGTTAAATTTTTTTAATCACACTATCAAAGTCTGGAGTACTTTCATTTTACAATCTACCACACTCTAATTAAAGTGCCCTGGATATTTCTTAGAAGTCAATTCAGAAGTTGCTCCTGTAATTCATATATATATATATGCATATATATATATTTTTTTTAATTGAATGGTAACTATGTACATTAATGCACTTCTGGGGTACAGTGTGGGGTTTTCACACACAATCCGAAACACTTCCATCAAACTGGTTAACATAGCCTACATGTCATTTTCTTAGTTTTAAAACGTTCACATTCTGCTCTTAGATTCACTTGTACCCTTATATGATAAACCTCAGAAGTGATCCCTCCAATCCTCCTCCCGCCACCCATTACCCCTTCCCTCTCCCTCCCCTCTCCCCATATTCTTAGGCTGTTATTAGGTTATGGCTTTCATATAAAAGGTATAAATTAGTTTCATAATAGGGGTGTGTACATTGGATACTTTTTCTTCCATTCTTGTGATACTTTGCTAAGAATAACATTTTCCAGCTGTAATTTATATTTTTAAAAACTAAATAATGGCTGAAGATTTGGCTGAATCTTCTCATTTGAATTTT
>CAUYTI010070229.1:0-13338 GCA_963575145.1 Galago senegalensis
CCGGCTAAGGCGCCAGCCACGTACACCTAAGGTGGCTGGTTCGAATCCCCAGCCTGGACCCGCCAAACAACAATGACGGCTGCGACCAAAAAATAGCCGGGTGTTGTGGCGGGCGCCTGTGGTCCCAGCTACTTGGGAGGCAGAGGCAAGAGACTCGCTTGAGCCCAGTATTTGGAGGTTGCTGTGAGCTGTAATGCCACGGCACTCTACCCAGGGGGATAGCTTGAGGCTCTGTCTCAAAAAAAAAAAAAAGAAAGAATTCCTGCATCTCCACCCCAGGCAGCCAGATACTGCCTAGCATCTCTGGTGTTGGGCAGAGGTTTCCTGCCCCCAGAGCTTACTAACCTCTGCGTGGCCCTGCTCTAGGATCCTATGGCCAAAAGCATTTCATTCTCCACAAAGAGAGAGAGTGTTTACTTCCACTCTCCTGCTACTGCTTCTACCTGGGGAGGGCTGGAGAGTGTTCCCTACACAGCTACCAGTGGCAGAGGGATTTGCTCTTCTGCCTCCTCTGAAGTAATGGTGCTTGCCTGTGCTGGGAGACGGGAGTAGGATGAGAGAATGTGCAGGAAAAAGAAATAATTGTCATATAAAGTGAAGTCCACATGTGAATAAGTTTACATAGTCTTTTTTTTTTTTTTTGAGGCAGAGTCTCAAGCTATTGCCCTCGGTAGAGTGCCATGGCGTCACAGCTCACAGCAACCTCCAGCTCTTGGGCTTAAGTGATTCTCTTGCCTCAGCCTCCCAAGTAGCTGGGACTACAGGCGCCCACCACAACGCCTGGCTATGTTTTTTTTTTAGTTGTAGTTGTCATTGTTGTTTGGCAGGCCCAGATGGATTCAAACCTGCCAGCGCCAGTGTATGTGGCTGGTGCCCTAGCCATTTGAGCTACAGACGCTGGGCCAAGTTCACATAATCTTAATAATGCAAACATTGAAGTTTGTCTAAACGAATACACATTTAAAAATCAAGTAGTTTCTTAAAATTGGTAAAATTAAGTATTAAGTTCTATAAAAATAAAATACAAAGTATGATAAAATTAAAAACTAAGTAGTGGGCATGGCGCCTGTAGCACGGTGGTTATGGCGCCAGCCACATACACCAAGGCTAGGGGGTTCAAACCCAGCCCGGTCCTGCTAAACAGCAATGGCAACTAAAAAAAAAAAAAAAAAAATAGCCGGGCGTTATAGCAGGCGCCTATAGTCCCAGCTACTTGGGAGGCTGAGGGAAGAGAATCGCTTAATAAGCCCAAAAGTTGGTGGTTGCTATGAGCTGTGACGCCACAGCACTGTACCGATGACAGTGTGAGACTCTGTCTTAGAAAAAAAAAATAATAAAGTAAATCTAAGTGGTATGAAAAAGAAACAGGGAAAATGGGCTTACTGTGTGTTGGTGGAAGGATTGCAACTAGTACAACCTTTATGGAGGCCAGTAGAGCATTTTGGCAAAATTCAAAATTCAGTTCTAACATCTAGTAATTTGCACTTATAGTTATGCCAGGAAATTTTTTCATTTCCGACTTCTACGTAATAAGACTAGAAGCAATCTAATACTGACATTGGGGGAATGTTTAACAACCATACAGTGGAGTGCTACTTAACTGTTAACAGAAGAGCATGGCTCTTTGTGTACTACTGTGGACTGATACTCTAGATATATTGCTAAGTGAAAAAGTGAGATGTATGGCTCAGCACCTGTGGCTCAAGTGGCTAAGGCAACAGCCACATACACCTAAGGGCGGGTTCAAATCCAGCCCCGGGCCCACCAACAACACCCCTCACAGCTGCAACCAAAAAAAAAAAAAAAAAAAAAAAGCCAGGCATTGTGGCAGGCGCCTGTGGTCCCAGCTACTTGGGAGACGGAGGCAGGAGACTCACTTGAGCCCAGGAGTTGGAGGTTGCTGTGAGCTGTGATGCCATGGCACTCTATCCAGGGGGACAGCCTGAGACTCTGTCTCAAAAAAAAAAAAAAAAGAAAAAGTGAGATGTGGCGGCACCCGTAACTCAGTGGGTAGGGCACCAGCCACATACACTGAGGCAGGCAGGTTTGAATCCAGCCTGGGCCACCTAAAGCAACAATGACAACTGCCACAAAAAAATAGCCAGGCATTGTGGCGGATGCTTGTAGTCCCAGCTACTTGAGAGGCTGAGGCAAGAGAATCACTTAAGCCCAAGAGTTTGAAGTTGCTGTGAGCTGTGACGCTATGGCACTCTACTGAGGGTGACATAATAAGACTCTGTCTCAAAAAAAAGCAAAAGGAAAAAAAAGAAAAAGTGAGATGTAGGGCGAGGCATGATGGCTCCTACCTGTAATCCCAACACAATGGGAGGCCGAGGCTGGAAGATCACCTGAGCTCACGAGTTTAAGACCAGCCTGAACCTGAAGCAAGACCCTGCCTCTAAAAATAGCTGGGCATTGTGTCAGGCACCTATAATCCCAGCTACTTGGGAGGCTAAGGCAAAGAATTGCTTGTGCCCAGGAATCTGAGGTTTCTGGGAGCTAATGATGCCACGGCACTCTACTGGGGGTGATAAAGTGAGACTCTGTCTCAAAAAAAAAAAAAAGTAAGATGTAGACAGGTGTATATGGTATACCACTTTTGGAAGAAGGGGGGAAAGCAAGGGAGATATACATTTCTATTTGAATATACATACATGTTCATGCATACATGTACATATATATACACCAAGATACACTTTTTTTTTTTGAGACAGAGTCTCACTATGTTGCCCTCAGTAGAGTGCAATGGCATCACAGCTCACAGCAACCTCAAACTCTTGGGCTCAAGAGATTTTCTTGCCTCAGACTCCCAAATAGCTGGGACTACAGGTGCCCACCACAATGCCTAGCCATTTTTTGGTTGCACTTATCATTGTTGTTTGGCAGGCTGGGGCTGGGTTCGAACCCGCCATCTCCAGTGTATGTGGCTGGCGCCCTTGCAGCTGAGCTATAGGCGCCGAGCCAAGATACACATTTCTATTTGAAGATGCATACATGTTCTCCAGATAATCCAAGAAACTGTATATAGTTCCATTTCTAAGAAACTAGGGAAACCATTCACTTTCAGGGAAGTGTATTTGATCTGGAAGTGAACTTGATGGCTTAAGGATAGGGAAGGAGAGTTTTTTCACTGTATATCGTTTTGAATTTTAAACCAGTCAAGTTGATTACTCATAGAAAGTTTTAAGAATAAAAATAATATTGTAAAATGGTTAAGCAAATTGGCTGTTATAGGGAAAATAAATCAATTTGATTAGCTTTCTAATTTCCTATATATGTATAATAAATTCCAACTGGATTAAAGGACTAAATGAGAAAATAAAAATTTTAAATCCTTGAGAATGTACAAGAACATTAGAGTTGGGAAGTTTGTCGTAAGACACAAAAGCAGGCTGGGCGTGGTGGCCCACTCCTGAAATCCTAGCACTTTGGGAGGCCAAGGTGGTGGATTGCTTGAGCTCACAAGTTCGAGTCCAGTCTGAGTGAAAGAAGGAACCTGACTCTACTAAAAATAAAAAAACTGAGGCAAGAGGATCACTTGAGCCCAAGTTGGAGGTTGCTGTAAGCTACAATGCCACGGCACTCTACCCAAGGGTGACAGCTTGACACTCTGTCTCAAAAAATAAGTAAATCAAGATACAAAAGCATATGTAATAAAGGGAAAAGAGGCTAGGTGTGATGGTTCATGCCTATAATCCCAGCACTTTTGGGAGTCCACGGCAGGAGGATCCCTTGAGATCAGCAATTGGAGACCAGCCTGAGCACCACCACAAGACCCCACCCATCTCTAAAAGAAATTTTAAAAAAAACCAAAAACCTAGGGCGGTGCCTGTAGCTCAAAGGAGTAGGGCGCCGGGCCCCATATGCCAGAGGTGGTAGGTTCAAACCCAGCCCCAGCCAAAAACTGCAAAAAAAAAAAAAAAACCTTGCTGAGCATGGTAGCACACATGCATTATCCCAGCTACTTGGGAGGGTGAGGTGAAACAATCATTTGCACCCAGGAGTTTGAGGCTACAGTGAACAATGATTGCATCACTGCACTCCAGCCAGGGCAACAGAGTCAGACTCTGTCTTAACAAAGAGAAAAAAGGAAAAGAGTAATTGGAGGATAGGACACAACTATAGCCCAGAGAAATGGAGTGGGGGGGGGAGGCTTCACAGAGGGAGAGTAAAAGGCAGTAGAACCTACTCCCAAAGGCAGTAGAACCTCAGTTAAGTTGATCACCCAAGGGACTGTAACAAACTGGTTAACGTATGGAGGTGGTCAATATAAGAAACAAGGCCAGGCTCACACCTATGGAGCATATGACAAGGGTACAAGTCAAATCTGTGAAGTGTAGAACATAGATGTTTTGGCACAATAATCAAGTAAATGAGGTGAAAACTATGATGATTGATTTAATGTAACCACGTCATATTGTATTAAAAAAAATCAGCACATTGTACCCCACATATGCATGAATGTATTCATGATCTATGTGTATTTGACTTAATAAAAAATTTAAAAAGAAGAGTAATATGCCTATATTAAAATTTTAAAATGACATAAAATACCATAAGCAAATGCCATGCCAACTACAGACTGAGGAACAGTTGTTGTAATATGTAATTATCAAAGATTCAGTGTCCAGATTATATAAAGAACTCCTACAAATCAATAAGGAAAAACGATTAAACACCTTAACTGAATAACGTGCAAGAATATATGAACGTGCAAGAAAAATTTCAACCTCTCTAGTAACTAAGAGAAAGCACATTAAAATAAGGCAGTGTTTCATACCCATCAAATTAACAAAAGTCTAAAAATATGGCAGTTCAAATTTTGATTTAGATTGTAAAGAAATGGGTATTGTGATATTATGGTTTGGGTAGAAGTATTCTGCTGGGAGCAGTTTGACAATATCTATAAAATTAAAATGTGTGTATACCTTCAAGAAATTCTCATACATCTGTACAGGGAGGTAGGCATAAAAATGTTTATTGCAGCACATTTATATTAGCATTTACAAATTTTTAGAAATAACTTAACTATAGTTATCAGGGTAAGTTGTGGCAAATTTATAACAGAACACTAGATACCATTTAAGTCATTTACTTAAGAAAATCACAGTATCTAAGACTATGGGTTTCAGCACCAAGCCTCTAGGTTTGGATCCCAGTCTTACCAGTTAGCTGTCTGACTTAGGGCAAATACTGAACCTCTTGGCCAGAGTCTTCTCATTTGTGAAACAGAAAAATACAGTAGAACCTCAGTTAAGTTGATCACCTGAGGGACTGTAACAAACTGGTTAAAGTATGGAGGTGGTCAATATAAGAAACAAGGCCAGGCTCAGCGCCTGTAGCTCAGCAGCTGGGGTGCCAGCCACATACACTGGAGCTGGCGGGTTCAAACCCAGCCCTGGCCTGCCAAACAACAATGACAACTACAACAAAAAAAATAGCTGGATGTTGTGGCAGGCACCTATAGTTCCAGCTACTTGGGACACTAAGACAGGAGAATCACTTAAGCCCAAGTGTTTGAGGTTGCTATGAGCTGTGATGCCAGTGCACTCAACCAAGGGTGACATAGTGAGTGAAACTCTGTCTCAAAAAAAAAGAAAGAAAGAAAGAAAAGAAACAAGGCCTATGGTACTGATACGTACATGTGGTGCATGTCTAGTGGCCGTATAGGAAGCTGGCCAACTATGGGCGTTCTGCAGTTCCTATTTCTTAGTGGCTTTGTAAAAGATGAAATGAGTCATAGAACAATGTCTGACACACTTAACGTAAATAAAACAAGATTTTGGCTGGGTGCCATAGCTCACTCCTGTAATCCGAGCACTCTGAGAGTCCAAGGCAGGTGGATTGCTGGAGCTCATGACCAGCCTGAGCCAGAGCAAGATCTCATCTCTAAAAATAGCTGGGCATTGTGATCTTATGCTTTGGGTAGTATCTCAGGAGTTTGAGACCAGCCTGAGCAAGAGCCAGACCTTGTCTCTAAAAAAATAGCCAGGCATTGTGCAGCTACCTAGAGGCTGAGGCAAGAGGATTCCAGGAGTTTGAGATTACCATGAGCTATGACAGCACGGCATTCTACCGAAGGTGACAAAATGAGACTCTTTGTCTCAAAAAAACACCAAAAAAGAGCTTTTGTTTTTTTGACATTTATCAACATGGGATAAATTTGTGAGACATAGGGCTTTTCGGCTTGGCACCTGTGGCTCAAGTGGCTAAGGCACCAGCCACATACACCTAAGGTGGCGGGTTCGAATCTTGCCCAGGCCCGCCAAACAACAATGACGGTTACAACCAAAATATAGCCAGGTGTTGTGACAGGCGCCTGTGGTCCCAGCTACTTGGGGGGCTGAGGCAGGAGACTCGTTTAAGCCCAGGAGTTGGAGGTTGCTCTGAGCTGTGATACCACAGCACTCTACCCAGGAGGACAGCTTGAGGCTCTGTCTCAGAAAAAAAAAGAAAACATAGAGCTTTTCTTAAGCAAGCTATAAAATATTAATACAGCGTAAGCCACTTATGTAAATTTTTATAGAGAAAAATGACATTGTTCTGAATATATACATGTATAATAAGAATATAAATACATAGGAAGGATATAAAAATCCTCAGGATAGTGATTTTCTTTTAGGTGAAAAAGAGGGATTGGAATTTTCAGAGAAATGGCTTGACCTTCAAATGTTTCTAATGGTTATTTATTCAAAATATACCTAAAATAAATATGCTATAATGTTAGTATTTATTAAATTTAAATAGTCTACACGTGATTGCCAATTAAGCTGTACCTTTCTGAACTCCTTTTCCCTTTATTTAAAATGGAAATAGGCTTATTCATCTTAACATGAAAATACAGTTATAAATTCAAATAGAAAAACGTGAAGTAGGCTCGGCGCCTGTGGCTCAAGTGGCTAAGACACCAGCCACATATACTTAAAGTGTCAGGTTTGAATCCAGCCCAGGCCCGCCAAACAACAATGATGTGGCTGCAACCAAAAAATAACCAGGTGTTGTGGCGGGCGCCTGTGGTCCCAGCTACTTGGGAGGCTAAGGCAGGAGACTCCCTTAAGCTCAGGAGTTGGAGGTTGCTGTGAGCTTTGATGCCACAGCACTCTACCCAGGGGGACAGCTTGAGGCTCTGTCTCAAAAAAAAAAGTGAAGTAGAAAGTGAATTTTCCTATGCTGCATATCTTTTCTGATCTTTTTAGATGTATGCAAAAATATATAATTTAAAATTTTTGTATAGCTAGGATGATGCTTTACATGCTGATTTTGATGTTTTTTTTTTCACTTGCCGATACATCATACATGTGTTTTCATTTTAACATGATGCAGAGGATGCTACCTCATAAACTCTATTTTTAGATGTATTTTAATAGAGGATATACTGTCTTGTGATGAGCTACTTCGGGTATGATTCTGTGTGAAGGAAGGATGATGGTGTAGAAAACTTCAGTTTTTCTTACCTCAGAATTTAATACTTTAAGAATTTTAACATAGATTGTTTTCTGCTTTTTTAAAAGACATTATTGCAAGAGTATCTCTAGCAGACGTCGTTATAATCGTGATTTGGAACAAGATGAAGCATTTATTCCAGTTGGAGAATCATTAAAAGACCTTATTGACCAGTCACAGAGTTCTGGTAGTGGATCTGGACTGCCATTATTGGTAAGCCTATGTTTCATACACACGTGAATAGGGTGTTGATGTAGAATGTGTCCTCAGATGATGATGCAAAGCATGATTATTGCAGATTAGGGAACAACAGTAGACACCTCATTTTCTCCTTATTTAGAAAGCTGCATGCAATGAAATTAGTTAAAAATAAGAATTATGAATCATGAAAAATAGACTGGGCAAGTAAGAAAGACCCATAAATCAAGGATAGGAACCAGCCCTATACAGAGTCAGATCATGAAGTCCGATACGTATATAGTGCAAGAGTGCAGAGAGCTGAAGAGAAAGCAGGTGTGAGATTCCTTGCATTACAGAGTTAAACTGATTGGTTTGAGGGATGTATAGTTACTTCAGATTGAAAGAGAAGTTTCTCTCATAGATCTTTTTGTTTGTTTTTTGTAGAGATAGAGTCTCACTTTATCACCCTCGGTAGAGTGCCGTGGCGTCACATAGCTCACAGCAACCTCCAACTCTTGGGCTTAGGCCATTCGCTTGCCTCAGCCTCCTGAGTAGCTGGGACTGCAGATGCCTGCCACAACACCTGGCTATTTTTTTTTGTTGTTGCAATTTGGCTAGGAGAGGCTTTGAACCCACCACCCTCGGTATATGGGGCTGGCGCCCTACCCACTGAGCAACAGGTGCTACCCCTCTCTCATAGATCTTCATAGAAAGGATACTTTTGTCAAAGTAATACGCATAACCACAGCACAAATGCAATAAAAATAATTTTAAAGGATATTTTAAGTAATTCCAACAGCTTTTATATATGGAAATACTCAGATTTAAAGGTTGGAAGGACTCTATTTGACTCTATAACACCAATTGAGTTTTTAGTTTAATTGCATTAACTGAAAGTAAACACATTGAATTTTTTTTTTTTTTTTTGAGACAGAGTCTCATTATGTCACACTCGGTAGAGTGCCATGGCGTCACAGTTTATAGCAACCTCCAATTCTTGAGCTGAAGCAATTCTCTTGGTTCAGCCTCCCAAGTACCTGGGACTATCACTGCCCTCCACAATTTTTTGTTGCAGTTGTCATTGTTGATTAGCTGGCCTGGGCTGGGTTTGAACCCTCCAGCCTCGGTGCATGTGGCTGGTGCCATAACCACTATGCTATGGGTGCCATGCCTACATTGATCTTTTTTTTTGTTTGATGCAGTGTCTCACTTTGTAGCCATAGTAGGGTGCCATGGTGTCACAGTTCACAGCATCCTCAAACTCTCGGGCTCAAGTGATTCTCTTGTTTCAGCCTCCCAAGTAGCTAGGGCTACAGGTACTCACCACAACACCCAGCTACTTTTAGAGATGAGATCTTGCTCTGTCTCAAGCTGGTCTCAAACTCATGAGCTCAGGCAGTCCACCCACCCCAGCCACCTAGAGTGCTAGGATTACAGGGATGAGACCCTGCGCCCAGCCTGAGTTCAAGATTTTTAACTGTTGTTTGCATTTGCTGTATATTAAACCACAACAAAACTTAGTGCCTTGAAGCAACAAATATATATGATTTCTTCTGGGTTAGTGGATCCAGAACATCAGGCAGATCCTTTTCTGGACTTGCTGAGCTACAGCTAGGTGATACAGTTCATACATATGGCTGGCAGTTCACATGGTGCTGTCCACTAGTCACAGGGTTCCCACAACTGCCAGAATGGGCGAGCCCCACTGTATAAACAATTGTCAGGTCTTTGCTTGCATCACCTTTGCTGCTGTTTTGTTGCCCAGAGCAAGTCATGCGAAGAATCTGCAGAGATCACCCAAGGCTGGATATACTAAGAGGCAAATTATGATGACCATTTTTACAGTCTGCTACGTTTACTAACCTGTTAGTTTATAATTCCAGAACACACTGTACATTGTTTCATGCTTTTGTAATAAGTATATTGTAAGTTTTACAATCAAAATTGGTTGGTTGGATATACCATGCTTTTTGATGGGGTGAGCTGTCAGACCCTTTTGCCAAGTCTTAGTGGTTCTTTTTATCAAGAACTCAAGCCCTCTTACTTTTTCTTTTTTCCCTTAAGGTTCAGCGAACTATTGCCAAACAGATCCAGATGGTTCGGCAAGTTGGTAAAGGACGATACGGAGAAGTGTGGATGGGCAAATGGCGTGGTGAAAAAGTGGCAGTGAAGGTATTCTTTACCACGGAAGAAGCTAGCTGGTTTCGAGAAACAGAAATCTACCAAACTGTGCTAATGCGCCATGAAAACATACTTGGTGGGTACACATTGATTGGCTCAATCCATATCTGATAGGTTAGCAAGGTACAGGTAGAAGCCTGCCATATGTCTTTGAAAACATAAACTTTATGTGTTTGGCTAAAGGAAACCCAGTAGAAAACACAGTTTAAATACAACACAGTTCTGATACCAACCAACCATTTTATTTACTAACCACTTGAATACAACAGCAGTGAGTTTCAAATGGAAAATAATACTAATTTATTGGACTTAATCCTATAGTAATGAAAAACCAAGGTTTTTATAGATACTTAAAGCCACTTTCTAGGATAACATTAACTCTCTCCCTTTTACCTTTGGTAAGCTCAGCAACCCAGCATGGAGTTCCATTGTGTGTTCTGTGCTCAGTATATGTTCTTCTCCCCTCCCCATTTACATAGTAGCAAAATCATTTAGGTATGATCTAATCAGGTGGGTATACACACAGATCTAGGTACCTTGAGGGTTTTTTTGTTTGTTTGTTTTTGAGACAGCCTCAAGCTGTCACCCTGGATAGAGGGCTGTGGCATCACAGCTCACAGTAACCTCCAACTCCTGGGCTCAAGCGAGTCTCCTGCTCAGCCTCCCAAGTAGCTGGGACCACAGGCGCGCACCACAACGCCCGGCTATTTTTTGGTTGCAGCCATCATTGTTGTTTGGCGGGCCTGGGCTGGATTCTAACCTGCCACCTCAGGTGTATATGGCTGCCACCTTAGCCACTTGAGCCACAGGCGCTAAGCTGGTACCTTGAATTTTATTTTCTTTTCAGCAGCTATTTTCCTACCTTTCACTTGCAGAATGCATAGCACCTTGCCAGTAAATAGTAGGCTCTTATATTAGTTTCCCAGGGTTGCTATACCAATTACCATGTAGTGGGTGGCTTAGAACAGCAGAAATGTTTTGAAGGCTGGAAGTTTAAAACCAAGGTGTTGGCGGGGCCATGCTTTCTTTGAAGGCTGTAAGGGAGGGTCCTTCCTCACCTGTCTTGTCGTTGTTGTTGTTGTTTTGAGACAAAGCCTCAAGTTGTCACCCTGGATAGAGTGGTTAGGCATCACAGCTCACAGCAACGTCCAACACCTAGGCTTAAGTGATTCTCTTGCCTCAGCCTCCCAAGTAGCTGGGACTACAGGCACCTTTCACAATGCCCAGCCATTTTTTTGGTTGTAGTTGTCATTGCTGTTTGGTAGACGTGGGCTGGATTAAAACCTGCCAGCTCTGGTGTATGTGGCTAGTGCCTTAGCCACTTGAGCTACAGGTGCCAAGCCTCTCACCCCTTTGTTCTTGGTGGTTGCCAGGACTCTCGAGTGTCTCCTGGCTTATAGAGGACACTCCAGTCTCTGTTTCTGACAGCATATGGGCTTCTCCCCTATGTGCCTGTGTCCACATTTCCATTGTAAAAGGACACCAGTGATTGAATTAGGGGAATTGGTGCCCACCCTAATCCTGTAGAACTTCATCATAACTTGATTACATCTGCAAAGACCCTTTTTCCAAGTAAAGAAATTTATAGGTTCCAGATGGACATGAAACTTGGGGGGACCCTATTGAACTCAATAGAGCACTTACTCTCTCCTCCTCTCTCGCCTCTTCCTGAAGGGAGAGAGGAGGAAAGAAGTGAAAAAGGAAACAAGAGCAGTATTGTGGAGCTGGGCTGAAAAGGCAGATGTGATGAGTCATTGATGGGCAAATGGAGTTTGGCTTAGTTAGGAGCTAAACTCTTGGTTGAACATTTTTTACTTTATTAAAGTGTCTACTTTTTGATTTGAAATTGAGAGCCTTGGCTCAGTGCCTGTAGCTCAACCGGCTAAGGCGGCAGCCACATACACCTAAGGTGGTGGGTTCAAATCCAGCCTGGACCCGCCAAACAACAATGACGACTGCAACCAAAAAATAGCTGGGCGTTGTGGCAGGCGCCTGTGGTCCCAGCTACTTGGGAGGCGGAGGCAGGAGACTTGCTTGGGCCCAGGAGTTGGAGGTTGCTGTGAGCTTTGATGCCACTGGCACTCTACTCAGGGGGACAGCTTGAGGCTCTATCTCAAAAAAAAAAAAAAAAAAAAAAGAAATTGAGAGCCTTTTCCACTAGAGAATCATCTATATTGATAATATTCCCCTGGTTATTTATATAATATATGATCTTTTTCTTGGCCATATTATATCATTTTCATGATTATTAAAATTTTTATAAGTTTATTACAAAAGTATAGTTATAAATGGTAGAAATAAAATTTTTTGGTAACATTCAAGAGATTTTTGTTAAGCAAATTAAGGTTTTATTATCTGAACATGATACCTCAGTTGTTCTCAGTATCCCCAGTGAGCATTCATCATTCTTCCTAGCCATCTCTGATAACTAACCTTGTAACCTCATTAATTGGACAGGTTTCATAGCAGCGGACATTAAAGGTACAGGTTCCTGGACTCAGCTCTATTTGATTACTGATTACCATGAAAATGGATCTCTTTATGACTTCCTGAAATGTGCTACACTAGACACCAGAGCCCTGCTCAAGTTGGCTTATTCAACTGCCTGTGGTCTGTGCCACCTTCACACAGAAATTTATGGCACTCAAGGAAAGCCTGCAATTGCTCATCGAGACCTAAAGAGCAAAAACATCCTCATCAAGAAAAATGGAAGTTGCTGTATTGCTGACCTGGGCCTTGCTGTTAAATTCAACAGGTAAGTGGGGTTTTGCCCCATTGTTTGTTTTCAAATTAATCTCTGTAAGATATTTGCTTATTTGTATTCAGGACAATGGAATTCTAAAAATGTATAAGTGCTCATTATCTTAGGCATCCTTCCATTTCAGTTTAGATTGCCCTTGTTGTTTTTAACAGATGCCAGATTTTCCATAATAGGAATATACCATAATTTGTTCTATAACCCAACTGGTGAATATTAAGGTTACCTCCACGGGGGCTGGGGGAGATGGCTCACGCCTGTAATCCTATCACTCTAGGAGGCCAAAGCAGGAGGATTGCTTCAGCTTAGGAGTTTGAGACTAGCCTCAGCAAGAGCAAGACCCCATCTTCTAGGCTTGGCACCTGTAGTTCAGTGGTTAGGGTACTGGCCACATATACCGAGGCTGGAGGGTTCGAGCCTGGGCTGGGCCTGCTAAACAATGACAACTGCAACAAAAAAATAGCCAGGGCACCCATGGCTCAGTGAGTAGGTTGCTGGCCCCATATACTAAGGGTGGTGGGTTCGAACCTGGCCCCAGCCAAACTGCAACAACAACAATAAAAAAAAAAAATAGCAGGGCATTATGGTGGGTGCCTATAGTTCTAGCTACTTGGGAGGCTGAGGCAAGAGAATCGCTTAAGTTCAAGAGTTTGAGGTTGCTGTGAGCAGTGTCTTCATGGCACTCTACAGAGGGTGCAGACACAGTGAGGCTGTGTCTCAAGAAAAAAAAAATACAGTCTATTTTATTGATCTCTTTTTGAGAGTAGGTTCCGGGA
>CAUYTI010070230.1:0-31632 GCA_963575145.1 Galago senegalensis
AATGACGGCTGCAACCAAAAAATAGCCAGGCGTTGTGGCGGGCGCCTGTGGTCCCAGCTACTTGGGAGGCAGAGGCAAGAGACTCGCTTGAGCCCAGGAGTTGGAGGTTGCTGTGAGCTGTAATGCCATGGCACTCTACCCAGGGCTGGAATAGCTTGAGGCTCTGTCTCAAAAAAAAAAAAAAAAAAAAAAAAAAACTGAGCTTTTATAAAAAAAAAATTATTACTTTTCAAAACTTTATAACTATCAATTTCGCAAGTAAATGGTTAACTGTAATCCTGTTTCGTAAAAAGTGAATTTTAGGGAGTAAAAGAAATTAGACAGAAAGAAAAATGACATTGTATAAAGAAAGAACATTGAGTAGTAAATCTTAAATGAAAAAATAGTTATTCAAAAACAGGTAAAAAGAAAGACAAAAGTTATAGAAAATTTAAAATATCTATAGTTTGCTTATACAGGTAAAGCAAAACTCATAAAAAAATTTTGTGAACAAAATTCACTTGTACTTTGGTTAAGTATGTATTTCCTTTAAAGTCTTTTAACTTGTAATTTTGTTTGAACAAATATTTTAAGCCTTTGATATTTGACAAATCTTCCAAAACCAAAATGATAAATTTAGGGCTTGATGTGCTTAGCACAGTGGTTGTGGCTCTGACTACATGAACTGAAACTCCAGGTTCTGAACCTGCGAAAAACAAATTTGACTTATTTGATTTAATAAAAGTATATAGGAAACATACTCAAATATAAAATGGTAATTAATTTTATAAGAATGAATGTTATATATGTTCCAATGTTATAAGATATTGGTCTGTCCTCACCCAGAAAGCATCAATCTGTCCTAACATATAAAACATTACTCTGTCCTAACATATACTGTCAGTAATAATTTTAATTCATCTGAAAAATAAAGTGTTTTTTTTAATGTAACTGACTAAGACTAAAGTTTATCCTAAAAAGAGGGAAATATTAAGAAGGATTTAAAAATTCTCTTAAATTAAAATTCCTGGTGTTTTAGATTTTCAGAACTTTCATTGAAAATTTAATATGTCTATAAGTATTGCTAACCTAACTCCAAACATAACAGAAATCATTTACATAGAACTACATTGATTTATTATAATTTTGTTTAAAATATTGTTACTTCTGTCTGTGTTCGATTTTCCAGAAGTCAAAATATTATTTTCTGTCTTTTAAACTAGTTTTAACTTTTTGAACAATGTATATATTTACAAGCAGAATTTAAAACATGTATTTTTTTCTCTGTCCTTAATTTCTACAAATATTACAAGCCATTTGTAAGTATTCTTATTACTAACAATACAGTTATTAGCATTAGTTCAATAAAATTTGTTTCGTTCTGCAAAACATAATAAAGACGCTAGGTATTTCCCAAGACTTTGACTGGAATAACATTTCCAGAGATGTTCAGACTGCATTAAGGAATTAAAATTGACTTTAGAAAGACAATAAAATGCCCTCTGAAAAACTGGCCAGATACCCATCTGTAACATTTCTGATCTCTAATAAGTAACAAAAGTAACTTCCTGACAAGTCTGGAAGTCAAATTATGCTTGCAAACCTCAAAAAACCAGGAATTTTCCTAGTGCATACAGGTATCTAATGGCACAAATGAAACCTGGGCTCATGAAAGGCTTCAAGTCCAGCTGAAATCCCATACAAAGAATTTCAGCAAAAAAATTTTAAAGGAAGCCTAGATGACTAATAATTAATTATTCTTACTATGCTTTACAAAAATAATCAGTATACTGAAAATACAGTTTATTCTAACAACTGAGTTAGTTCTGCTAATTTGTCTCTAATAAAGGGAAATTGGAAAAAAGAAAAAAAAAGAGAGAGAGGCTATAATGCACCTGTATTAAATCCCACCCTTATCTGTACTGTAAACTCATAAAATGAGACATAACTGTTTTACTAAATTAATCAGTTAAATGGGACTAAGAGACTGGCCAAAAGTATTACAGCAAAATGTGCATAAATAAAACAATAAGAATAGGAATCAGTAAACTCTACCAGAAAGCAAAGCTTAATTAAATACAAGTCTTGCCACTGGTATTGTTCAAAATGACCTCTGTCATTTCTCTACAATTTAGCAAGAATTCCTAAAAAAACTGAAAAGTAACAAAAAAAAATCTTCACTAAGTTAATTAACCATGTGTTATCATACCAGCATCTTTTTTTTTTTTTTTGAGACAGAGCCGCAAGCTGTCCCCCCGGGGTAGAGTGCCATGGCATTATAGCTCACAGCAACCTCCAACTCCTGGGCTCAAGCGAGTCTCCTGCCTCCACCTCCCAAGCAGCTGGGACCACAGGCGCCTGCCACAACGCCCGGCTATTTTTTTGGTTGCAGCCATCATTATTGTTTGGTGGGTCTGGGCTGGGGATTTGAACCCTCCACCTTAGGTGTACGTTGCTGGCGCCTTAGCCGGTTCAGCCACAGGCGCCCAGCCCATACCATCATCTTAACCACATGCACAACAATGTAAAAATAAAAGAATTCTCGCCTGGAGTCATCCTAGCTGTCTCTTTAACTTTTAAGATAATCAACATTCCCTGCTCTAGCCACATACTGGGAGTTGGATGGTCAATACATGGCTGAAGCTGGAGGAATCTCCTCAAGGTACTTATTTTAGTTAAACTTTTGACTTTAAAGTGGGGGAATGTCACAGGAAAAAAAAAATTAACTCACCACCATGGAACTAAGACTCGAACATTGACAATGTACCAACCCAGATTACCCCTGATTCTACTTCTACCCTAAATCCCCCAGGAGTAGGACCTGTTTCTTCAGGTAAATTAAAGATTTAATTCCAAAGAAGAGGAGTAGTAAATGTTGTAACTCAGACTGTTCCCATGACTCCCAGGGTGACAAAGAACATGCTTTTCAGCCCATTCCCAGACTGCCTCCTTCCCCTAGAGTTACCAATAGCAGACTTCAGAACAAGAACCCAATCTGTAACCATTGTTACCCAAACTGTAACTATTTCTATTTGAACTATAACCATTGCTACCATAACCACTGCCACCATAACTGTAACCATTGATACCTGAACTGCAAATCCAAGCTATAACACTGCTGACAGTCTTCTGCCAATGGCAATGTTCCTTATACACAAAAAAGGGTATAAAAGACAAAAAACAAAAACAAAAAAAAACACTACACTTTCAGGCTGCTTGTCTTAGAATAACGGCCCCCTACAAGGTGCAAATAAATCACCAATTTTTTACATCAGAGTGGATCCAAGATTACTTATTCCAGGTTTATTAAATTATTTCATCTAAACTATGCAATTGATCACCTAGCAAAATTACTGTCTGTTCTAAATCAGCCAATTTATTATGTATTTCAGTATCAATTTGTTTTTAAGAAACCCATAGTTTATCAGCATCCTTATGCTAATTAGACACAAAATTTTCAGTCTTTATAAATTCAGTGAGGGATACTGCAGTGGCGACTGCAGAGGCATTGATGGCCAAAATCCTGAGAACTGCCACTACCAGAAGAATGATAAACTTCTTCATTTTATTCGTCAGTTTCTGGGCTAAACTTGCTAAAATGGAAATGTCTGGGGAATCCTTCCATAGTCTTATTTTCACGGATAGCCAAATGCCTGTTCTGTCCCAAAGTAAATAAATTCTGCTTGGGAAATATCAAATCTCAGGGATACATTGAAACATGTAAACATTTGACATTTTCCACGACAATGTATATTCCTCCAGTGTCTTTATTCCAAGTAGTATTTTCAACTAAACAAACATAAGTAAGCTTTACACAAGCATAAGTAAGATGGGCTTCTTGCCACTTTAAATGGAAGGTATGTTGAAAATAATGTCCAATATATGTTTATACATATCTTTCCATGCATGTAATCCAAATAAAGCCCCTCCATCTTTCCATATATCAAGTTTTGATGGATAGCCAGACATACCGGGAATGGGTGGTGCAAAACCACTTCCTTTGAACAAAAGCTCTTTTGATGAAAAGTATATTATATCAGTGGAATTTCTGAGAGTAAGGTGACTAGAACCAGGCCCTCATTTTTTCATCTCATAGGCTGAAGATTTCCGGTCATAGATCCAAATTTAGTTTGTCTCAAAGCACATAAATATTTGCCTTAACATTTTGGCCAATGAATCCAATCCACAATATCAGTAAACACATGCAGCTTACACTGAGGCAAGACAACAATAATCCATATTGTTTTAAAATTAATTTAGTAAAAATCATTGTAAGTAAATAGAGCTGAATGATTATATTATATCCTATTTCTCTTTTCTGTTTTAAGAGTATTTCTTTTCATGTTCTCTTTTGTCATTCAATAATAGCTTGCCCTAAACAGTTTTATTTAATACCTGTAATTTGTTTATTATTATAAAGTTAAGAAAATTGTTGGCATTTATTGGAAATATATGCAGATCCATTATTAGTTTTTATACCTTAAGGAAGTCCCATAATTACAAAAGGTTTTAATAAATGAGTAATTACTGAATCAGTCTTTTCAGATGTTAGGGCAGTTGTATTCTGACTGACCTAGTACACTGGCTTAAAAGTTAAATAAAACATTAAAAATAAATTTCACTGGTTTTGATTCAACTTACTTCTTTTGTCTGGAGATCTAGCAATACATTAAACATGTTGGGAGGGGCACAATTTAAAGCAAGACTATCAACTGTAAAGCATTTGCCAGCTAATTACTGTGTAAGATGACTGATAATTTTTTTCAGAATAAAAGAGGACAGCAAGCTGCCTTCTGTAGTATGTAAGTTAACAGTTCTTAGGGATTGCCAATATCTGAATAAGGCAGGTAGGCAGAGGGCAACACATTTACATACTTAAGGAGATTATCCACAGAAACTCAAGATCCAGAACTGCTAACATTAGTAATGCCAGAACTAGCAGAGTAACGAAAAGCATATCTTCCTTTTTGGTGCCCAGAATGGCCCACTGAATGGTGGCATGGAATCTTATAAGAAATTCAGTGTATAGTTTAATAGGGCCCTGAATAATTTTAGTGAATAACCAACTATCTTTGGCTTCATATAATTGAACCCATGTACGTAAACAAATGTCTCTTATGAGTACCAAAGTTTCATCAGCCAATTCAATATACTTATCATGATGACTGTATTCAATAGTGCCAATTAATGTCTAAAAGATAAATTTGTATTTGGAGGCTGATTATAGCCGCCTTCTTTTACCACCATGAACCAAACTGTACGTTCTAAGCTGGGGAGAGGGCAGTTTCAGCCAGTCTTTCCCAATCTCTGGGAGTTCATAAACAGTGCCCACAAAATGACCATAAAAGGCCTCGAGTATATGGTGCATTAGGGCCACAAGCAATAGCTGCATCTTTAAGAGTTTTCAAGAATTTTAGATCAATCTCAGCATATTGTATGTGGGGTTGCACAGGGCCTGCTTGTGCAGATCTCCAGCCCTGTGAGCTGCAGTGCAAGTAACAGGCATGACTCATCTCATTAACTTACTATATCCAGGGGTGCCTTTGACATAATTATCAGGTTCATTAAGAATCTTAAGGTCTCTAGGGCTGGGAAAATGAACCATAGGCACAGATCTTGTCTCCACACTTCTGTACTCATAAGGAGGAGCAGAACGAATTGCAGACAGGTGCTTATAAAGAAGCTGGGTATCAATGTCTGCTGGTCTCAGGGAACAGAGGGGGAGACCTCATAGATTTTGGCCTGTTCCCTGGAGACAGTGGTGGCGGGGGTGCAAACAACATGTCAGTAGATAGACCTAGTGGGACAGAAAGCTTTTGTTTGGCACCATCAATCACATTGTAATATTCTCTAATGAAATTCAAGAAACTAGACATTTTATGTTGCAACGACTACTGAAAATTGAAGAGAGGAATATCACCTTCTACCTCATCCTTTCCCAAAGAGTGAGTGCTGTCAGGCTCCTTGGTGTCAGTCTCAGTATTGGGTTTTTCATCTGTGAAATAGATCTTTGTTAAATCAGAAATAGGTTGTTTTCATATTCACCTAATTGAATCAGGTTTACCTAACTTGGACACAGAAGGGCAATTCTGCCACTTTTTATCATTTACAAAAGATTCTAAAGCAATTTTGACCAAATTATATGCAACCCAAATTTCTTTGCCTATATTTCTCTGCTTATGGAAATGTTTCATATCTTCTCCTATCTCTTCCTATACCACTAAATTCAATTCATTCTAAAGTCAGGTGAAAACAAACAACAATTTCTGATGGTAACAAATAAGTGGTGGAAAGTCCTTAATAACTGAATATATTCATACTCTACTACTGAGGATGAGCTACCCATGTTTGAATGATTTAATGTCCATTTTTTAATTCCTGAATGACACTTTTATCTTTTTATCCTGTCAAGGTTCCTGAGTACTTACAGATCAGTGGTAACTGGCTCAAACTCACCAATTCCCAATATTTCTTATCTTAAGGCAGTGGAACAGGAGTTCTGAGGATGGTTTGACCAGGTCCAAGTCCAGTTGATAATCCTTCTCACAGCTCCAGATGTTACTGTTCTCAGAGCTAACTTGTTGTTGACACAGAGGAAAGCACTGTGGGTGAGATTAATAATCTGAAAAGGGAGGGTAAGGATCATTCTGGCACTCAGCAACTACCTATCTTTATTCATCTCTTATATACTCTAAAACATCTGATAAAAGTTTAAAATATCAAACAGTTAAGACAGAGACATAACATCATGGAAATTGCCATCAAGATTACAATTCTGTACTATTACTGCTGAACACATATATAATTAACATTAATTAAAAAAATATTTACTTGGGGCTGAATCACAAAGGTGCCAGATTGTCTGTTCCCTTGGCCTACTTCCTTATTCTTAAGACTAAAAATTATTGTGTTAATGAAGAGAAAAGTGGAAAGTACAGTTGTCCAGTGCCTCTACAGGTTTTTAGCTACCAGCTACAATGCAGAATGGTTCTCCAGCACATTTCTTTCTAATAACATTTCTGCTTTCCATCAGGTCTGGACATGTTCTCAGTGTAAGGAAATTCCATATTTGGGCCACGTTCCATAGGGAGCACATGAGGCTAAACTGCTATGTCTGATTGTGGTGTGCTGTACCCCTCAGACTCTCATTCTGTTTTCTAGAGTAGATTGTCTATGACATCAGCAATGCACACAATGACATCCAACTCCTCGGTTGATATGTCCTCCTCCCTCAGTCTCTAGAGTAGCTGTAAATATAGTTAAGGGATATAACACTTGACAACCCTTTCCATTTGAGTAGAAACCCAGTTGGAGATCAGGGCTGAGGTGGTTATCTTTCTGATGCTCATCATCTTGTCTCTACCACTGGATCTTCCCCATTTGGCTGCCCAAACCATAGAAATATTGTAATCATTCATGGGCTAAGTCATTAGGCTCTATGTAAGAAATGAGCTTATCAGGGACTTCCTCATTTGGCTGCTTAGACCATAGAAATATTGTATTCATTTATGGGTTAAATCATTGAGCTCTATGTATGAAATGAGTTTATGGACTTTGAGGATTGTAAGAAATGAGTTTATAAGGCAATCTTCCCCATTTGGCTGCCCAGACCATAGAAATATTGTACTCATTCATGGGCTAAATCATTAAGCTCTATGTAAGAAATGAGTTTATGAACTTTGAGGATTGCAAGAAATGAGCTTATCAGGTGATCTTCCCCATTTAGCTGCCCAGAGCATAGAAATATTGTACTCATTCATGGGTTAAGTCATAGAGATCTATGTAAGAATTGAGCTTATCCTTGAGATTTGTCCAATACTCAGGCCTCAGTGACACATAGGGAGTATGTCAGGACTGTTTTTTACCCACCTGAGGTGGGATATCACCACAACTATGCATGGATCTCTTTCATCTTCATCAGGTTTCATTAGATATTGTGTATTATACATGTCATCCAACACAGCTCTTTAACATACATTGTGGCTTAGAAGCCAAAAGTTTAGACATACATAGCATGGAATTCAGGATTGATGAAAATTTAAAGATAGTGTGATATTTCCCATAATCATTATAAATCACTGCACATATGGAGTACACTACTCGACAAAGTGCCTCACAAGTTTTCAAGAGGGAACCTTCAGTGAGACACCTACCATCTGAATCAAGTCTGTTCTATAGAAAGAAGTGTTATTGTTCTCAGAGCTAACTGGTCAGTGACACAGAGGATAGCTCTGCAAACAAGATGAATAATTAGAAAAGGGAGACTGAGGCTTGCTCCAGCACTCAGTAAGTACCTATCTTTATTGATCCTCTTATAACTCTAAAACATATGACAAAAGTTTAAAATATCAAACACTGAAGACAGCAAAGTAAGATCATGAAAACTTCCATAAACATTCCAATTCAGTACAAATTACTGCTGAGAACATATACAATGGATACAAATTGAGAACATTTTACTTGAGACTGAATCACAAAGTTGCCATGCTGTCTGTTCCCTTAGCCCACTTCCTTAAACTAAGACTAATCATTATTGTGTTAATGACGAGAAAGGTGCAAAGTGCAACTTCCCAGTGTATCCAGAGGTGTTCAGTCCTCAGCTACGACCTGCCTGGCCCTCTGGCATATTCCCTTGTGAGAAAGTCTCTGCCTTTCCACAGGCCTTGGAATGTTCTCGGAGTAGGAAAATTCCATCCTAGGGACAAGTTCCTCAGGGAGCACGTGAGCCTAAACACACAATGTCTGAGAGGGGAGGGGGGAAATACCCCTTCATTTCCCCCTTTCTGATTATTGCCTTTGTATTGTTGCCATATCCAAAAACAAAGTCAGCATTATGCTCACAAGTTGTTTTTTTTTAACCTGCAAAAGCTTTTTGATAATTAAAATTGCAAGAATAAATTAGGCAAAACAAGAACAGACATTTAGCAGACATTTTCAATTAAAGTATGAATTTGATCCACTGGATTCAATTGAGCAATTCCATCAGATATGCCTTTTAAGATTTCATCTTCATTAATTTGTTCTATTTTTTGATCAAAAGTTTTATATACTTGATGTTGTAATTCAGTTATGTTAGCAGTTAAATTTTCATGATTTGGCTCAGCGCCTGTGGCTCAAGCGGCTAGGGCACCAGCCACATACACCTAAGGTGGCAGGTTCAAGTCCCCAGCCTGGCCCGCCAAACAACAATAATGGCTGCAACCAAAAAATGGCCAGGCATTGTGGCAGGCGCCTGTAGTCCCAGCTACTTGGGAGGCTGAGGCAAGAGATTCGCTTGAGCCCAAGAGTTGGAGGTTGCTGTGAGTGTGACCCAGGGGGATAGTTTGAGGCTCCGTCTCAAAAAAAAAAAAAAAAAAAAAATTCATTACTTAACAAATGTTTTTTTTTTTCTTCTCCAAGGTAACAATGTTTCATTATAAAAAACAGTGTCTGTGTATTAAGAAGAAACTTTCCAATCAAATTTTAATTTAATCTCTTTTTCTAAGCTATACAATTGATAACCTAATAAAATTGTTTTCTCTCTAAAACAGCCAATTCATTATGTATTTTGGTATCAATTTGTTTTTGAGAAACCTATAGTTTCTTTGCGAGTAACATATCTTGCAATTTAGGTCCCAGAATTGCCTGCTTAATAGCAGCGTGGAGCTTTGCGAACAATTCAGCATGTTTTATTGGGACCTTGAATAATTTTGGTAAAAATGTTACTATCTTCAGGCTCATCTAGTTGTCCCCATGCTAAGAGACATATATATCTTATAATAACTAAAACCTCATTAGGAAGTTAAATTTGTCTATGGTGCTCTCTATACTCCCCTGTGCCTGTAAGCTGCTCATAAGAAAGGTCATGATTATTATCATGTTGAGCATTTGCTCCCATTTTCCACCAAGAACCAAAAAGCAAATATTGTGCAGGTTATTGCACAAGGCAGTTTTGTGAGCCTGTCCTAATCTCTAGAAGTCAAAGAATGATCTCCACAATAGGATTGAAACATTTATGATGGACATAATTAGGTTTAAATCGGTGCCTAATGGGGCTGAAGATGCTTTATCATAATAAATATCAAAATCATTTATTAATCTAAGATCTTTGGGAATGGGAAAAAACTACTCTATGTGATAGAGTTGTTTCATAACCTCTATATTCATACAGCAGGGCAGAAGGCCATCTATAACTTAATGGAAAACCCTGTTTAGTAGAAAATTCTGGATATGGAAGGTGAACTCTTAAAGACTTTGGTTCTTCCATCAGAGCCAGTAAAGTGACCAATGACAGAGGTGGTAAAGAAGATGGAAGTGGTGTAAAGATGGTAACAGGATAGCAATAGGAGGAGCAGAGGTCTGGCACTTAGCATTACTAATTAAATCATGACATTCTCTGATGAAACTTTTAAGACTCATAATTTTTCTCTGAAGATATTGAACAGAGGAGGAAAGAGACAGATCTTGAAACATAGCTTCTTCATTTTCCTCAACAGAGTAGCTTTGTCTATTATCCTCCCCCTGTCTATTTTCCTGCTTTTTGGAGATGTCATTTCTAGAAATATCAGCTACAGCACCATTTTCCTCAGACAGGATGGCACATGCTTGTTTACCTTTATTATTTACAATAGATTGTAAAGATAATTTAACCAAATTATAAACCGCCCAAATTTCCTTGTTGATGAAACTGCTTCATATCTTCTCCTATCTCTTCCCATACTACTAAATTCAATTGATTCTGAAAGTCAGGTGAAAACCAATGACAACAATTTCTGATGGTAGCAAATAAGCAATGGAAAGTGTGGGATTTAACAGTGATACCCATAGTATCTAATATAGTGCTTAATAACTGAACTGAATATATTAATCTTCTACTACTGAGGAAGCATTACCCATGCTTAAATGATTTAATGTCCTTTTTTTTCCCCTGTCAAGAGTTCTGAGTACTTACAGCTCAATGGTAATGATCTCAATCTTGCCCATTCCCAGAGTTTCTCACCATAAGGTTGGTGAATAGAAGTTCTGAAGACATATTGACCAGGTCCCAGTAGAGCCCTTGATCCTGCTCACATGGTCATATGTCACTGTTCTCAGAGCTGACTGGTTAGTGACACAGAGAATTGCACTGTGGATGAGACGAATAATCTGAAAAGGGAGGTTGAGGCTTGCTCCAGCACTTACCAACTAACCATCTGTATTGATTCTCTTATATACTCTAAAGCATCCGTTAAAGTTTAAAATATCAAACAGTTAAGACAGCAAAGTAAGATTATCAATACTGCCCTAAAGGTTCCAATTCAGTACAATTACTGCTGAGCATGTATACAATTGATACAAATTAAGAAGATTTTACTTGGGGGTGAATCCCAAAGGTATCATGTTGCTGTTCTCCTAGCTCACTTCCTTAAACTAAGACTAATACTTATTGTATTAATGAGGAGAAAGATGCAAAGTACAATTGCCCAGTGCCTTGATAGGTATTTAGCCCCCAGCTACTACCTACCATGGCCCTCCAACATATTCCTTTGTGAGAATGTTTCTGTTTTTCCATAGGCCCAGTCATGTTCTCACAATAAGAGAATTTCATCTTAGGGCCATGTTCCTCAAGGAATACATGAGGCTAAAATACCATGCCTGAGGGTGAAATGAAACCATTCTGAGGAGATAAAAAAGTGGACCCCACTTTGATGCAATAATTGATAAAATTTATTACACCTAATACAAGGGCATGCAGCTTCAAATAGCAGGTGAAAAGCATTTTTATACTGTTATTCTGCATAGTCATGGCTGATCAGCAAGCTAGGGCAATACAGAAGCAAATCATGTCGATAAAGTAGGGTCACAGGGTGAGGGTACATGCTGATTCATAAATCACAAGATACATTACAAGTACAACACTTCATGATCATAAGATGGGGTATATCATAGGGGGTTACACAATTCAGGTTGGAGGTACATGATAACTTAGGGTTAAATACAATTCAAAAAGGTGAAGAGTGGAGGCATAGAAATTGGGAAAGCTTCTGAGAACTGTTGGATAAGTTGAGACTTTTCACCCAGGTCTTTATTTGGAATCCACCCCTCCCTTTCTCCTTTCCTTATCTTAGAGATGCTTCCCAGAACCTAACCCCTCCACTATTTTGGGATGAAACTAAAAGACTTAGGAGAAATTCCCTTTACAAGGGTAAAGGGTTTGTTGTATTCCCCATTGGTCTTGGGGGAATTAGGGTTGGGGGCTTGGTTATTACACTCCCCACTGGTTTTATTGATAAATAGAATTATAAATTTACCTGAGTTGTTTGGGACAGAAGGGCAGAAACTATGCAGCAGTGAAACATAATGATGTTGCTTGTGATTTTAACTAAAAGGATGAGGAGTGGTTCTTTTATACCTAGAGTTTGATTCCAATTGTCATTAGCTAAAGTTAAAGTGTTCTTTATAAATTCAAGTTGATTTTTTACTATCATAGTCTGTTTTCTTTAAAGTTTTGTTATGGTACCTTGGTTCCCATAAGAATATTATTTCTGGCAAGGAGTTTAGGAATTTTTCTAAATGGGTACAGAAGCTTCTAAAGCTTGACAATTGACATTGAGCCGAGTGCTAAAAGCTTTCATATTTGGGTTGGATAATCTTGAAGCTAAAATTATGGTGCTTATAGCTATAGAAGAGTTTGTAAAATTAAATGCTGCATCTAAAAAAGTAAATAAAAGGGACATTACAGAAGCTATGGGAGGTGTGGTTGTGGGAACTGCAAGTGGCATTTCTATGTCTGAATGGGTATTATCTGGGGCTTCAATAGCCAAAGATTGGGCAGTGGGTGTTAGGATTAGTGGTGGGTCTGGATTGAGGGGGATTTTCTGAATAGTGAACAAGGAGCCAGGGTCCTGCCCACTAACATACAGTCTAATACCTCAAGTTAAACCTGTTTCCCATATGGTTTTAGGCCAATTTTTTATAGACAACTTGATAGGATTACAGTTGAAATTTGAAGTACAGGCGCGGCGCCTATAGTTCAACAGGCTGAGGTGCCAGCCACGTACACCTAACGTGGTGGGTTTGAATCCCCAGCACAGACCTGCCAAACAACAATGATGGCTGCAACCAAAAATAGCCGGGCATTGTGGCGGGTGCCTGTGGTCCCAGCTACTTGGGAGGCGGAGGCCTAGGAGTTGGAGGTTGCTGTGAGCTGTAATGCCACGGCACTTTATCCAGGGGGACAGCTTGAGGCTCTGTCTCAAAAAAAAAAAAAAAAAAGAAAGAAAGAAATTTGAAGTACAAATGCCTTTTTTGTCTCTGTGGAAGTCTGTCTGAGGGTCCCTGGCTAATCCCCAAAATGCTATAGTTATACAGCACAATGCAACTGTTATAGCCCCAGTTGTTACAATAGTAGTTTTCCACATTCCCAAAACAATGTCCACCTATGTTAGTTGAAGGACATAAGGAAAAGTCAGTATATCAGTCCTTGGTCATTGTACTGGTTTTTGCAGCTCCAAATTGGAGCCCCCTTTCCTCTGTACCTGGTCCATGTGGTTCTGGTCCAGCCATAGCCAAATACCATGCAGAAGTTAATATGGAAGACTGGCTGGGCACCAGCTGCTTTTACACTGCTGTTTTTGGTCATGGAGAGTATCCCCGGAGCCAAGATGTACACTACTTCGGTGTCATCTATGGTGTGGGAGAGGATACAGTTGTAGCAGACTGGTTGGTGCTGGTTGTAATTCCCTTTTCTGCTGGTTCCTTGGTTGGTATGCAGAAGGCAGGCAAGGATGAGGAGAAAGATTTGCATAGCTGGAGTTTTCAGGGATCCCCACTGGGTTTAAAGTGCTATGTTTCAGAGATGTAGTCCTCTGTGGCCTTCTTAGTGTGAGTGTAATGCATCCACACCTTCTTTGATAGCTTTTGGGGTGATTAAAATAACAAGATAAGGTCCTTCTCAATGTGGAGCTAGGGTTTCAGGGTTATGTCTTTTTACCTAAGTTCAGTCTCCAGGCTGGAAGCTGTGTAGCTGCTCCAAGTTATTAACAGTATCAGGGCTCACCGGCCAGATGGCTTCTTGGAGATTTTTCTCAATTTCTGCAGGGCCTGTAATGAACTAAAAGCTTGTGGTAATGAATGGGGGCTAACAGCTCATTGGTTAATTTTGGGAGTATTGGGGTGGAGCTTCACAGTTTATTTTAGAGGGGTTAACCCTTAGTGATAGGAAATACACCAGGGCCTCAATATGGTAAAGGAGAGGAGGTCAACCCAGTTGCCATCAGGTTCTATGTGCAATTTATTCAAAGCTTCTTTTAAAGTTCTACTCATTCTTTCTTCCTGCCTTGAACTTTGAGGCCTATAGGCACAATGTAATTTTTGTGTAATTTTTAAGGTGGCCACCAGGTTTTTAGAAACCTGGGCTATGAAGGTTTGGCCACTGTTGCACCCCACGGTGAGGAGCAAGCCGAATCATGGGATAATGTCAGTAAGAAGGTGTTTTACTACTGTCAAGGCTGTTTCCCCTTGCATGTGAATGCTTCTGGCCAGCCTGAAAAGGTATCAATTAAAACCAACAGGTATTTATACCCTTATCAACCTGGCTTGATTTCAGTGTGTCCTGGAGACATGATCCTATGTGCTGACGTACTCAGGCAGCATTTATTTTGTTACAAGAGAGGCACCTGGTTCTTTTATCTTTAGTCTATTCATGTAGACAGGAAATGTGCAGGTGTATGGAGATGAGCTGGCAGTGGTTCTCTAGTGTAGCTGGTTAACAAGTTCTCCTTTTTGATGTTCCCAGGGAGGAAGGCAAATAAGCCTGTTCCCAATGAGTTCCCCCAAGGGCCTGCTGAATAGTTTTGATGTCTATTCTGATGAGGATGTCAATAGGTGGTCCGTGCTTCACTGGTTTTAGGGCCCCTGTGAGTGGGCCTTCTGGAGGACTCACATTGGGGTGGCCCTATTAGAGACTTTCACCATCACTGGCGGTTAGGGGCTTGCTAGCCCTGGGGGTGTTGTCCTCAGCCTAGAGCAACTGGTCTCATTTTAGCAAGGGGTCAGCATGAACTGGGAACAGGTACTCAAATTTGCACCTGAGTTTGTTAGAAAGTTCACAGGTTCGACTCTGATGTGTACATTTATTCAGTTATTATGAGCTTTTGGGGTTCATTAAGGAGATAAGCCCTGGCACCATTATGCAGAGTCCACTTTTACTAAGATTTTTGTTAGCATTTGTGTCTGTGTCCTGGTTGAAGTTTGAGAATATTTGTTTTTTTCCAGTGTTTCAGTTTTTTGTAATAAGAGAGTTTAGAGTTTCTGTCTGGTGGAGTACTCTGGGTGCCTGTACTTGGGAGAATTTTCTGGTTCCTTGTTCACCTTGTGGTAGTTGCATTTACAGGTTTTATATTGTAAAAAACCTGTAGGGCTACTTTCACCAACTCACTGAGATTTTGTGTCTTGTAACTCTCAAGTTTTTTCAATTTTCTTTTAATATCAGGGGCAGACTGGGTGACATAGGCTATGTTTATGGCCCAGTTATTTCAGGGGACTCTGGGCTAACAAGATTATCAACCAGGTAGCTGGGAAGGCCTTTAATAGCCTTTCTAGATAAGCCATGGGGTTTGTTCAAGGATGTCCATCTGAACCTAAAACAGCTTCCTGGATTCTAGTTCCTGCAGTTTCTTTAAAATAGAGGAATTCTGGTCTTTCCAGTTATACAAGTTACTGATGGTAAAGGGGGCACATACTATAAAGTGCTCTTTCTTTGATGCTGGGGTAGGTGTTATTTGGCAGAAAGGCAAGATAGGGATTCCCAAAGGTGCTCCTGCCCCTGGGGAATTTGGAACAGAAGTAGAGACTGGGCTTGCTGGTTGGCATGGGGTTCCTCCTTGAGTTAGTGAGGATTTTCTAGGGGGCTTCCCCGGGATTTCTCTAAGTGTTCCGGGACCTGGGAGGGGGACGTGTGATTGTGGAGAGCAAGATTTTACTTTCAGTTTTAAGGAAGGATCTGAAGAGCGATGTTGGAGGTGACTTACAAAGTTTCATTCATATTTCTATGTATAGGACTTGATCAGTGTGGCCTGTTTGCCCTACTACAACCTCGCAAATGGCCTGGCAGAGGGCAGGGTCAAAAGATCCCTCAGGTGGCTAGCCATCAGAGATGGTCTCTGGAAAGATTGCCTCTAAATTCTTTTCATCTATCAGGGGAGAAGGCTAATTTAAAATGATCTGTGAAACAATTAAGGAGGGTTTGGATGTCAAAGCGTCCTTTTCCTATGACTTCCCTTACAGCACACTTTAGGTAGATTCGGACTTTTCTACCAAGGGCTACAGGAGAGCTAAAATACCTAAATCCTGAAGAGCTTTCACTTGTAAATATAAAAATTCAAACCAAGTCTGGGATAGCCCTGATGATGGTGGCCCTGGGGTATAACCCTGGTTTATGAGTTCCAGACACCACCTCCAGTAGTCGAGCTGAGATTTAAAGCAGGGAAGCAAGGGAACACCCCAGCCACAGCTTAAGTAAAGGGCTCTGTAATAGGCTTGAAGTAAAGCAAATACTCATAAGTATAGAGATAGCCTGTTATCTGGAGACAAACTCCTGTAAGGAAGCTAAGGAGTGGGATGACAAAATAAATGAACCAGGAAATCATCAGCGTGGGAGTTTTGGAACTAACAAGGGTGGAGTGTAACTGTGCAATTTGTCCAAGAATTGCACTGGAGCTGGTGGCACCTGGTTGTTCCAAAAGCCAGGAGGTGCTAAAAATGTATACCATTTCTTGCCTTGCCGAATTTCCTTGCCTACAGTAACAACACATAATATTTTCCTGGAAAAAGAGGTAAGTGGTGGGGAAAACTATTCCAGATAAAACAACTTTATATTTTAAAGGCCTATCCCCTCCTAGAGGGGTAAACATCCGGGGGGGAGAATGAATATAATATTAGCAACAATTATAATTTCACAGTATTAAAAAGAGCATTGGCATAACAAAAATAACCTAAAGGAAAAGGGATAAAGTTGGTCTTTATCAGGGTGAAGTGCTACTTAATTTTAAATATAATAAAAGCCAATTTTTTTACAAATGAAGTACTATTTAAACATAATTAGGGCCCATTATAAGAACCAGAACTTTACCTCCCTTTTCTTTAACTTCACTGATCATCTACTACATGCACATATCCTTTACAGCACTTTTACACAGGATTGCTTTATTATACAGTGTCCACACCAGTTTCTTTGCATCGTACCATGTCCTTACTTTCAAAAATTCACTTTCTCAATCTTTTATAATTTTTTCTACTCTCAAACTTCACTTCCTAAAACATAGGATTTTAATTTACTATACCATGAATGATACCATCTAAAGATCGATGTTAATGTGGCCTACATCCGATGAGGTGATTGTTGACTTGTCTCCTGGGGGCTTCTAAGTACTCCAGGGACCATGGAATGTTTCCATGGGGCACCTTCCCTCGGAGGGACCACCGCCCTTTGGAGGCCACTGATTGATCAGCAGAATTTATGCCAATTTGACTTTAAATTTTCTGTATGACTGAACTTTTATGAATTGACAATTTTAATAGTGAAAACTACAAAAGAAGTAGTACAGGAAAATAACTCCAGAATAATAAAAAAATCACAAAAAGCTAATACTTTGCTATATTTTTACTTAATTTATTTGGCAGGGATAGCCAAGGGGAAACAGACTCAGCTCTTCACCTGGTGCTGAGAAATTCTCAGCGACCATTCCATGAGTGAAAAGCGGCTTTCGTCTCAGCCACAATCATTGGCCTATGGTAAAAACAAACAGCATGATATTTGAAAAGAATTTTACCTCCTTGAAAGTATATCAAGAGGATCCTTTAAAATTACAATTTTTACTGTAGGTAAAGGGAGGAGGAAAACTACAAAGATCTCTTCCAGAGTGAAAATGCAGAGTTTCCTGCCAGAATTAACCTCTGATTTACTTAAGCTTATGTGCAGGGCTATAATACTGGGGTCTTATTTAGACCTCAAAAATACATTGGATGAAGCACTGGAGAATCTGAAATCTGAACATAAACCTTACTGACAGTTATCACACAATCTTATTAACACAAGAGCAAGGAACTTAAAAATCAGCATAGCAGCTGGAATCAGGAAGATACTGAAGAAACTGAAAAAGTATTCAGAATTGGGGGACTGAGGTCTTTTCCAGTCATCACACATTCACGGGACAAAATATTGGAGTCTACAAATCAAGCATAATCATAACAAACAAGTCCAACACAAATTTGACTGGCAAGTTTCATAAAAGAAAATAAAGCTGTTTCAACCTTAATTTTTCAGCAGCCACAAAAGATGAACAAGTTGACGAGGATCTTGAGTGAGAAAGAAGAGAAAAATGTGCCACATTTAAAAAGAGGAAGCTGAGTAAGGGGCTTCTGACAAGCAAACTAATATCCAATATTTAAACACACACCACAGGAGGGAAACAAATGGACAGGACGATGGTTAGACAAACCCTAGTCAGGTACAGTATACCTGACTCTCACTCAGGTGCTTTCCCACACATGTCCCTGAAGGGACATTAAACTCAATCTTAGCATAGGCAGAGAGGTATAAACCTGACTTCAGGTCACACTGAGGGGGCTGCCACAAAGCCCTATGATAGAGTCGTGGACCTGTGGGTAGAAGCCCAATCAGACCCATAGCTAAAAGTTTGTGGGGCCACCCATAAATTCTTTCACTCATTCATTTATACAGGACATAAGACATACAGAACATCAAACCCAGTAAATGAAACTAGTGAGATGAGGGAGGCAGCACCTCTCCATTTCAGGCTCACCTCTCCCTTGCCCCCAAAGACTAGCCTCTTAGCTACATCCAGGGTATGTCTATAAGTAGGTAATAGGAAGCATAGTTTCTCTGATGGGGAATTTCCCTAGACCTTTGAGTCTTAAAGGCTCTGAACCTCTGAATCTCTAAACAATGCCACACAGAGACAAACACAGACCTTACCAAAAACAGGAACAAACAGACACTCTATGAATTGGAACATTTGGGGAACCTGGGCCTCTAAATTCCATGCCTGAGGACCTAGGGGCAGAGAGAATTTTCCGAGGCCTGCTCCTAGAGCCATCAGCCAGAAGTGGACCCAGGGCCGGTCCACGAATCTCACTGAGGCATCCAAATGCAATGAAACTGCCAATGAGATAGAAAATTGGACCCCACTCTGATGCAATAATTGATAAACTTTATTACACTTGCAGAGGGCTGATATCACAAAGACATGCAGCCTCGAATAGCAGGTAAAAAGCCTTTTTTATACCAATATTCTGCTTAGTCATGGCTGATCAGCAAGGAGGGCAATACAGAAGCAAATCACGTGGTTAAAGTAGTGTCACATGGTGGGGGTACATGTTGGTTCATAAATCACAAGATACATCACAAGTACATTACTTCATAATCATAAGATGGGGTATACCATAGGGGGCTACACAATTCAGGGTGGAGGTACATGCTAACTTAGGATAAAATGCAATTCAAAGACATGCAGAGTGGAGGCATAAGAATTGGGAAAGCTTCTGAGACGTCTTGGGTAGGTTGGGACCTTTTCAACCAGGCCTTTATTTGAAATCCATCACCCTTACTCCTTTTCTTATCTTGGAGCTTCTTCCCAGAACGTAACTCCTCCACCGTTATTGGGTTTAAAACTAAAAGACTTGGGTTTAAAACTAAAAGAGAAATTCCCTTTTAAAGGGTAAGGTGTTTGTTTTATTCTTCTTGGTCTTGGGGGGAATTGGGGACTGTGGGCTCAGTTATTTCAATTGTGGGGGCTGTACCTATGCAAAGAAGAAAAAAGGGGGTGGAGACAAGATGGTGGATTGGAGCCATATTTCCACAGAGGGTCTTGTCCAGAAGGTGTGTTAAAAGACAGGAGTTTAGCAAGTTCATTATGGTTTGGAGCTGAACCGTGATAATATGTTCAAGGAAGCACATCAACCCTGTTGAGGGTGAGCTGTGACCCAAGGGTACAAACAAAAGTTACAAAATCCATTACCAAGCAGATGGGAGTCCCTTTCACCACGAGAAAAACTCGCAGTATATTCCACACAAATGAATGAGCGGAGCTCAAACTTCCTCCCATTCTATCCCACAGTAGAGCCCCTCTAAAACTGGACTTCCAAACCCCACTAGTTTGCCATGTTACTCTCTTGTCAGGCATAAAACTGTATAAAATAGTATATATTTTCTATCTACAAATCTGAACCCACAGGACTCCCCTCCACTTACACCTTAAGGTCTTGAAGACTATCTCCCATGGAGTCCAGACTCTTGTGCACTTTTTCGAGAGATGTGGACAAGGGGAGAACTGTTGCTGGTCTGTGCCGATGCTGCAGCACAGAAGTAAGGAAAGGGCAGTCAATTAAGAGTGAATAATACAGGAGAGGTGGTGCCTTGAGGCACAGTGCCGTAGCTGTAGCAGCAGGAACAATAGGGCTCACACCCTATTTCTAAAACGCACACCCTGCCTTTTTAGTCAAGTGGAGGAAGTCAGGCATCTTTTGACATGGCAGCCACTAAGGGAACCAATTGGTGATGGAAGCACAGGGACCATAATTAAAGGGTAGCAGCCTGTCTGTAGCAGGGGACTAAAATACATGCTTGCAGAGCCACCAGACTTTCAGGCTCTAACAGATGATTGAGACAGAGGACTGCTTTGCTGAGTCTAAGACGCACATACCCTCAGGGGAACATAATTGAGACAAAAGTAGGCAGGCAGAGGCTGGAAGTGACAGCTGAGTGTAAGCTCTAATTGTACATCACAAACACAAACTACAGCATACACTGGGTCTGATACACAGGATAAAATTCTGAGAAGTTGTCTTCTGTTCTGCCAGAAACACAATCAGAGGCTGGGCTCTATCTGAGTGAAGAGCCCCAGCCTCCATTAAGCACCCCCGTTTGTGAGACCTACCACCCTGTGCCAGATTCTGGCAGAGAGTGGTGGCCTGGCTTAGGGGACATAGATCTCCCTGTCAATCAGGAAGGTGTAAAATACCAGAGCATCAACTCATAGGAGGGAACTGGGTCACAGCCCTGTTGGGTTATCAGTGACTCAGGGTGACAGAAGTGCAAGGTGTCAAGGCTGCTTGCACTCGTGCATCCCTGGCAGTCCCAGGGACTTATTTACCTGTTGTGTTCCCTGTTTCAGGGCTGCTAAACACTCCACTCCACCACTGGCCGCCAAACTGATGTAGCAGCCATGTCCCCCACGTCAAGGCTACTAGGTACTCCATACTGCTGCAGGCCTCCCCCAGAACTACAACTGATCCAACCAATGAGTCCCCCATGCCAGGGGTGCTAGGCTCTCCTCACAGCCATGGGACACCCCACAGGACTGATCCAGCAACAGCATTCCCTGGCCACAGCTAGAAGGTGCACCACACCACCAAAGGCCATCTCCCAGGATAGATCTAGTCACACATTCTTAGCACCGCAGGCCCAGTGTCAGACATTCCAAGAGGACAGTCAGTTGGTTAGTAGCGAGAAAATCACACTAGAGAGGTGGTACCAAAAGGCTAAGAACAACAGCCATAGCACCTAGAATAATAAGGGTCACACCCCTGAAGCTTTTCCACACAGATATGCCCTATCTCTCTGGTCAACCAAAGGAAGCCTGGTTCTTCTCCATTGACAGCCACATGCTGAATTGTTTTGAGACCATCTTCAAATGGTAAAAATGGTACAAATTTAGTATGGGGTGAAAAAAGTCTGGTAACCTGAACAACCAGAGTAGATCAACTCCCCCAAGAAAGGATGGGGCAGATGCAATTGAAGATCCAATACATAAACACTTGGCTGAAATGTCAGAAATTGAATTAAAAATCTGGATAGCAATAAGATTAACAAAATGGAGGAAAGGATGAAATTAGAATTCCAAATTATTCAAAAGCTATCTCAAGAATTAAATGATTTAAATATAAAATGATTGAACATTATAACACACTTGGCAATAGATTGAAGCCATCAAATACCTGAAAAATACAGTACAATCCCTCCATAACAGAATGGAACAGGCAGAAGGAAGGATATCTGACACTGAAGAGAAATATTTTGAATGTGCCCAAGCACTCAAAGATGAGAGAAATAGAGAGCAAAAACAAATCACTCTCTCAGAGAGCTCTGGTATAATTCAAGGAAAACTAATATTAAGCTTATCAGAATATTTGAAAATGACAAAGTTGCTTAATAAAATACAAAGACTCTTCCTAAAATTATGAAAGAGAACATTCTATACATGCCAAGAGATTCTAAAATGCAGATAGCAGACATTTTCAGAACCCCAAGATGACACAACCTGAACAAGACATCCCCCATGCACTTTATAATTAACTTCACTAAAGTTTATATGGAAGAGAAAATTCTGAAAGCAGCTAGATTTAAGAAAACCATAACCTACAAGGGGGAGAATATTAGAATGACTGCAGATCTCTTTGCTAAACTATTTCAGGCTAGAAGAGGATGATCATCGACTTTTAATCTCCTAAAACAAAATAACTTTCAACCCATGATCAGTATCCAGATAAACTGAGTTTCATTTATGATGGAGAAGTTAAAATCTTTAATGACATTCATATATTGAAGAAATTTGCTATAACTAAACCAGCTCTCCAGGAAATTCTCAAACCTATCCTCCATAATAACCATTGGAATCCTCCACCAGAAAAGTAAACTCATACAGAAACTTTTGATCAAATTCCAACTTCCACAGTGGCGAAAGGATTAAAGATGTCCACTGGACATCTAGAATTTCGATACCCAAATTTACACCAGGTTTATCAATACTCTCAATCAATGTGAAAGGCATGAATTGCCCCTTATTGAAGCACAGGATGGCTGACACGATAGAAAATCTCAGACCAGATATCTTTGCATACAAGAAGCTCATCTCACCTTAAAAGACAAATATAGACTCAGTGTGAAGGGATGGTCATCTATATTCTAGGCAAATGGAAAGTAGACAAAAAGGTGTTACAATTCTATTCACAGATATAATAGGATTTGAACCAACAAGGATAAGGATGGTCACTTTTTATTTCTTAAGGGTAATACTCAAAATGATGAGATCTCAATTATTAATATTGAGGCATCCAACCAAAATGCACCTCAATGTGTAAAAGATACTGTAATAAGAACAAGCAACTTGATTTCCTCCAGTTCCATCATAGTCAGAGATTTGAATACTTCTCTGGCAGTGCTGGATAGATTCTCTAACTAGAAACTTAGCAAAGATATTTAAGATTTTAAGTTAACCATTCATCACTTAGATTTTATGGACATTTACAGAACATTTAATTCTAACAAAACTGAATACACATTTTTGTTATCAGCCGACAAAATGTACTTTAAAATTGACCACATTTTAGGTCACAGGTGTAACCTCATGAAATTTAAAAGAATAGAAATTATTCTTTGCATCTTCTCAGAACATCATGGAATAAAGTTGAACTCAGGAACAACAAATATCTGAATACTCACAAAAAACATGTACAGATAAATAATCTTGTGCTGAATGATAGGTGGGTCAGAGACAAGATCAAGAAGGAAATTACCAAATTTTTGGAACAAAATGAATATTATGTATGATATGACTAATCAGAATCTCTAGGATACTGAAAAGGCAATACTAAAAGGGAAATTTATACCACTGCAAGCAGTCCTCAAGAAATAGAAATGGAGGAAGTAAACAACTTAATGGAAAGTTTCAAGCAACTGAAAATAGAAGAACACTTCAATCTCAAACCCAGTAGAAGAAAACAAATAAAAAAAAATTAAAGCAGAATTAAATGTAACTGAAACCAAAAGGTTTATGCAACAGATCAATAAATCAAAAAGTCAGTTTTATTAAAAGATCAATAAAATAGATAAATCTTTAGTTAACCCAACCAGAAAAAAAGTAAATTCTCTAATCTCATCAATCAGAAATGGTAAAGACGAAAAAACAAAAGACACCTCAGAAAATCAACAAATTCCTAATATTACAAGAAAATTTAATCTCCTAAATATGAAAATCTGAAGGAAATCTACCAATACTTGGAAGCATGCCACCTTACAAAACTTATCCAGTATCAAGTATAAATCTTAAACAGGTGTATATCAAGTTCTGAAATAACACCAACTATACAAAATGTCCCTAAAAAGAAAAGCCTGGGGCCAGATGGCTTCATGACAGAATTTGACCAAAACTTTAAAGAGGAACTAGGACTTATACTACTTATCCTTTAACAAAATATAGAAAAAGTAGAATAACTACCAAACACATTCTATGAAGCAAACATCACCTTAATCCTCAAAGAAGGAAAAGACCCAACAAGAAAAGAAAATTACAGATCAATATCACTAATGAACCTTGATGTAAAAATATTCAACAAGATCCTAACAAACAAAGTCCAGCAACATATCAAAAAAAATTATACACCACAAGCAAGTGGGTTTTATCCCAATATCTCAAGCTGGTTCAACATTTGTAAATCTATAAACGTAATTTAATACATAAATTAAAAATGAAGACCATATGATTCTCTTAATTGATGCAGAAAAAACTTTCATCCATTCATGATCAGAACACTTAAGAAAATTAGCATAGAAGGGTCATTTCTCAAATTGATAGAGGCCATTTACAGTATACCCACAGCCAATATTGTACTGAAAATAGTTAAATTCAAATCATTTCAACCTTTCTTTAGGGCTGCATAATATTCCATGGTGTAGATATACCATAGTTTATTGATCCATTCATAAATTGATGGGCACTTGGGCTTCTTCCATGACCTAGCAATTATGAATTGGGGTGCAATAAACATTCTGATACAAATATGTTTGTTGTAATGTGATTTTTGTTCTTCTCGATATATACCAAATAAAAGAATTGTAGGATCAAATGGCAGGTTTATTTATAGTTCCTGAGTGGTCTCCAGATGTCTTTCCAAAAGGAGAGAATTAGTCTGCATTCCCACCAGCAGTGTAGAAGTGTTCCTTTTTCTCTGCATCCATGCCAACATCTCTGATTTTGGGATTTTGTGATATGGGCTAATCTTACTGCAGTTAGGTGATATCTCAAAGTAGTTTTGATTTACATTTCTCTGCTGAGAAACGATGGTGAGCATTTTTTCATATATCTGTAGGCCATGTGCCTATCTTCTTTAGAGAAGTTTCTTTTCAAGACCCTTGCCCACCCTGAGATCATGTTTACATGGATGGAACTGGAAAATGTTCATCTTACTAAAGTATCTCAAGAATGGAAGAAAAAGTATCCAATGTACAGAGCCCTATTTTGAAACTACTTTATAGCTTTCATAAAGATATAACCTAATGATAGCCTGAAAGTATGGGGAGGGGGAGGGGGAGGAGAGGGGAAGGGGGTGTATGTTTGGAGGTAGGGTGATTGGTAGGGTCATCTCTATGGTATATCTTACAAGGGTAAGATCGAACCTATTTAAAAACAGTATGTATGTCATAACTAAGAAAATGACATGAAGGCTATGTTAACCAGTTTGATGAGAGTATATCAAATTGTATATAAAAAGACCACACTGTGCCACATGATTGCATTAATGTACACAGCTATAATTTAATTTAAAAAAAGGATTTTAAAAAAAAAGAAATTATTTCCATTCAGATCAGGAACCATGCAATGTGGCCCATTGTCTCTATTGCTCTTTAACATTGTAATGGAAGTTTTAGACACTGCAATTAGGTATGAAAAAACAATCAAGGGTATCCATATATGATCAGAAGAGATTAAACTTTTACTATTTGATTATATGATTGTATACCTGGTGAATATCAGGGATTCTACTACAGACCTCTTAGAAGTGATCAAGGAATACAGCAGTGTCTCAGGTATCAATATCACCACTTACAAATCAGTAGCCTTGGTATATATGAACAAAAGTCAAGCTGAAAAAAGAGTCCAGAACTCTATTCCCAAACATGAAATATTTCTATAAAAAGAACTATGAAACTCTAAGAAAGGAAATAGATTAAAATGATAATAAATGGAAACATACGATGCTCAAGGCTGGGAAGAATTAACTTTGTTAAAATGTCCATAATATCCATAGCTATATACAATTTTAATGCAATCCTTATTAAAGTTCCATTGTTATACTTTAAAGATCTTGAAAAAATAATACTTAGTTTTATTGAATCATAAAAATTATTGAATGTCCAAGGCCTTACTCAGAAATAAAAAGAAAGCAGGAGGAATCACTCTACCAAACATCAGACAATACTATAAATTCATAGTGATCAAACAGCATGTAATTGGCACAAAAACAGAGAAGTAGATGTCTGTATCAGAATAGAGAACCAAGAGATGAACCCAGCTACTTATGTTTTATGATTTGTGACAAACCAATTAAAAACTTTGAGTGGGGAAAAGATTCCCTATTTAACAAATGGTGCTGGGCAAACTGGCTGGCAACCTGCAGAAGACTGAAACTGGATACACACCTTTCACCACTAAGATAGACTCTTATTGAATTCAGATTTCAACTTAAGCCATGAAAACTATAAATCTACTAGAAGAAAGGGTATGGAAAACATTTGAAAAAATCAGTCTCGGCAAATATTTTGTGAAGAGGACCCCCCTCGACAATTGAAGCAATGTCAGAAATACACTACTGGAACCTCATCAAATTATAAAGCTTCTGCACAGCCAAGACCACGGTAAATAAAGCAAGCAGACAACCCTCAGAATGAGATAAGATATGTGCTAGTTATATCTCTGAGAAAGGTTTAATACACAGAATCCACAGAGAACTCAAATGTATTAGCAAGAAGGGAACACGTGATTTCCTCAGAGTTGGCAAGGACATGAAAAGAAACTTCTTTGAAGAAGAAATGCACATGGCCTAAAGATATATGAAAAATTTTCACTATCCTTAATCATTAGAGAAATGCAAATCAAACCTATTTTGAAATATCATCTAATACCAGTAAGATTAGCCCATATCAGAAAATCCCAAAACAAGAGATGCTGGCATGGATGTCGAGAAAACGGAACACTTCTACACTGCTGGTGGGATTGCAAACTAATACTTTCCTTTTGGAATTTCACCTGGAGTACACTTAGAGAAGTAAAAATAGACCTCCCATTTGATCCTATAATCCTCTACTAGGTATATAATCAGAAGACCAAAAATTACACTACAATAAAGATATTTGTATCAGAATGTTCATTGAATCCCAATTCATAATTGCTAGATCATGGAAAAAGCCCAAGTGCCCATTGACCCGCGAATGGATCAATAAATTGTGGTATATGTATACCATGGAATATTATGCAGTCATAAACAAAGATGGAGACTTTAACTCCTTCATGTTTACATGGATGGAGCTGGAAAAATTATTCTTACCAAAGTACCCAAGAATGGAAAAAAAAGTATACAATGTGCTCAGTCCTACTATGAAACTAATATATAGCTTTCATAGTGAACCTATAACCCAATTTTAGCCCAGGAATGAGCAGAGAGGGGAAAGGAGGGACGAACATGGGGGAGGGAGGGTGATTGGTAGGATCAGCCCTATGGTTCATCCTATAAATGTGCAAATCTCTCTAAATGTAGATTATAAATGTCTTAAAATAACTAAAAAATAATGAATTCTATTTTAATCAGTTGGATAAAAGTATTTCAAATTGTATACAGAAACAGTACTCTGTACTCCATGATAGTATAAATATACACTGATATGATTTAATAAAAAAGTAAAAATAAATAAATAAATAAAAAGTAAAAATGAGCAGTAATTCCAATACAAATGGCTGTCTCCCATTATTTATTGAGACAGTTTTGTTTATTTGCATTTAGTAGAGTACCCTTCTATCATAGCTCACAGAAAAATTCAAGTGTTGTCATCAAGCAAACCTATTCCCTCAGGTGGCATGCCACGAGCCTGCATAACATCTGACTGTTTTTTATTCTTCAGATATTGGTATCTCACCAGTGCTGAGGCTAGTATCCAATTCAGAAGCTCAGATGATCCAATTATCTGGGCCTCCAAATTTGCCATGATGAGAGGCATGAAGAACCACACCTGGCTACAAAACTTACTTTGAAAAACATTCTATCTTCAATTTCTGAAGTCGTAGCTAACCATAAGGGTGGTGAGTTAGAAAATAGACCCAACCAATCTGCAACAAAAAAATAGCTGGGCATTTAGGTGGGCTCCTCTAGTTCAAGCTACTGGAGAGGCTCAGGCAAAAGAATCATGTGATACCAGAAGATGGAGGATTCTGTGAGCTGTGATGGCACAGCACTCTCCCCAAAGTGACAAAGTAAAACTATGTCTCAAAATAAAGAAATAAAAACAAAAGGATAAAAAGCATTGTAATTAAGTGTCTCTATGCAGTTTTACCATCTGGAATGCAGCTTGAGTCTCAAATCTAACTATTGTTTAAGCCTAGTGACAGGAAGCTCAGTCATTAATGTATCCAATAAGGCAAAATGGGAGAACAATTCTCTGTTTGTGGATGGAAGGATATGAAGTGTCCTCAATCAAACACTTTCAGGACACCATTTTAAGTGAGCAGAAAATTCTAGCCAGGAGCTTTGACCCAAAGCCTGGATCCCAGGACATTCCAGAATGAAGTCACTACATGATCACCATGTATGACATAGTGGATGTTGCTCTGGGTTACCATTCGTCAGCTTAATTTCATTTTGCTAAGCATACATAGTACTGTCTGAATTGTTGTTGTGTTCAAACTAAGTGTGGGATTCCAATTAAGTTGGTGGCTGAATAGCAGCTTCTTTTAACTGCTATTGTGCAGTTAGAGTGGGGAGAGAAGACTCCAATTATCTCTAGCCATTGGGTTTTACTCAGCACCTCTCTTCTGGTGATGTAGGAAATCAGCAAGAGACTTCTGGACTCCATGAGGAGGGACAAAATGGGGAAAAAAATGGCAAGTACTTGGTGCCTGCTTTTTTGGACAAAGGTTGCCTGCAGCTGAACCTACAGAAACAGTGAGACTTCAAGGGGGAAGAGCTTTACCTAGGGACTGTTTTTGTTTGCCTGGACTAGGGCACTTCATTGAATGGCTTTGGGAAATCTTGGGTTGGTGTGTGTATGATAATGTGGGGCACTGTCTGGGGCTCGTACTGAGCATCTAGACTTTAAGGAGCTAATGTTATTCAGCTACAGGCTTCCCTCACAGAAAGTGTGTTGGAGCTACCCCTGCCTGTTCCAATGTGGGGCTCAGCTGGGAGACCTTGGTCAAGTAATCTAGTGACTCAGCTGCACAAAAAAGAGGACTGAGATGCTCAAAAAGTGAGGGGACCCAAGTGTTTGGCAGATTAACAGCCTTGGCCCTCAGGGGCATTGAGGGAAACTGGATTTGGTCCACTAGATAAGAAGGCAGACATGCCAGGAGATAAGCTGGGGATAAGTCCTTTACTTGGAAAGCTTCTGCTTGCCCAAATTTTATGGTCTGGAGTGTCTTTTAAGTGGGCTGAGAATTCTTTTGGGCTCCTAAGCCTGCAGGGTCTGTGAAAACAGCTGAGGCCTCTAGTCTCCTTCTCGTACAGCTGTCTCAACACTGAAATTAATTTCTAATTCCTAAGAATATCACTTGTTGCCCTATATATTTATCAAGATATATATACTTTTTGTTTTTTGGTTTGGGGGTGTTTGCTTATTTATTTATTTATTTTAATTTCAACATTTTTTGATTTTTTTCCTTTTTAAAAAAAATATTCTAGTTTAAATACCATCTTCTTAGCAAAATATATCAAAAAAGGAAGGAAAAGTATCCAATGTACTAAGCCCTACACTGAAACTAACTATATGAAAACTATAACCCAATTATAGCCCAAGAATATGGGGTAAGAGAAAAGGGAGGAGAAGGGAGGAGAATGGGTGAAGGGAGAGTGATTGCTGAGATCTCTCCATGGTTCATCTTAAATGGGTATGTGTGAATCTTTCTAAATGTAGAATATAAATGTCTTAACACAATAACTAAGAAAATGACTTGAAGGCTATAATAACCAGTTTGATGAAAAATTTTCAAATTGTATATTAAACCTATGACTTTATTAGTGCACACAGCTATGATTTAATAAAAATAAATTAACTGGGCAAAATATTATATATTAGACATACTTTTATCTGACTAAGTGAATGTTACATTCTTTGCATTATTACTATTATTGTTGCTTAATTTTTGTTGCAGCAATCACCTTATTTATTTTCTTAATGTATTTATCTTAATTAATTCCTTATGAAGTTTTGTTCTCAGGTCTTATGTTAAACATTGTTATTGTCATAAATTAAGGCTTTTAAATTCTGTGAAAGAAAAATTAGGAAAATAAAGGACTACAATGAGTAGATGAATAAATAGCTAAAAGAAGACTGAACAACAACAACAACAACAAAGAGTAGAGTTCTTTTCTCCACACTTAATTTCTGCTTCCTAAATTTTGTTTAGCAACCATGGCCAGGAGATTCAACAACCCATTCTTTCCTTTCAAGTCACATATCTGTAAACAAATGGAAGAATGTGGTTTATACTTAGTACTGCCCAGGGATATTACAAAATGTTAAATCTAAACAATAATCTGATCATGATTTGACAGAACTAAATGGTACATCACAGAATTTCTAGTTCTACTTTTAATGATACTTTACTTATTTCTCTATAATAGGCTTGTTTTGGATAGTAGGTCTCTCTCGAAATCTGGTGATGCACTGTGCATACTTCATACCTGTAGTTATTTGTGATGATCATGAGAAATATCAGCGTATCTTTAAACTTCCATCAATCCTGAATTCAATTCTAGATGTGTCTAAACTTTTGGTTTATTGGCCATAATATACATTAAAGAGTTATGTTAAATCACACGTATAATACACAATAACTAAAGAAATTTTATAAGGGTAAAAGAGATACCTATGCAGATGTGATGATCTCCCATGACAGATATATAAAACAGTCTTGACATACTCCCTGTGTTTCACTGAGGCCTGAAGATTGAACAATACTCAAAGTCTCCAAAAAGCTCATTTCTAAATTAAAGGGAACACTCCTACACTGCTGGTGGGAATGTAAACTAATACTTTCCTTTTCGAGAGACATCTGGAGAACACTTAGAGAACTAAAAATAGACCTGCCATTTGACCCTGCAATTCCTTTGTTGCGTATATTCCCAGAGGACCAAAAATCACATTACAACAAAGACATTTGTATCAGAATGTTGATTGCAGCCCAATTCATAATCGCCAGGTCATGGAAGAAGCCCAAGTGCCCATCGATCCATGAATGGATCAACAAACTGTGGTATATGTACACCATGGAATACTATGCAGCCATGAAGAAGGATGGAGACTTTACATCCTTCATGTTCACATGGATGCAGCTGGAGAATGTTCTTCTGAGCAAAGTATCACAAGAATGGAGAAAAAAGTATCCAATGTACACACCCCTATTATGAGACTAAGTTATACCTTTATATGAAAGCTATAACCAAATAGTCTAAGAATATGCGGAGGGGGGAGGGAGAAGGGAGGGGGATATGGGAGGAGGGAGGGGGTTTGGAGGGATCACTTCTGAGTTTTGTCTTATAGGGGTACAGGTGAATCTTTCTAAGAGTAGAATGTGAACATTTTAAAGCAATAACTGAGAAAATGACATGAAGGCTGTGTTGACCAGTTTG